>JAVSBS010024379.1:79188-91121 GCA_033124195.1 Coracias cyanogaster
GAGAGGGTAGTTAGGCACTGGAACAGGCTGCCCAAGGAGGTGGTGGAGTCACTATCCCTGGAGGTGTTTAAAGAACGAATAGATGCAGCACCTGAGGATATGGTGTAGTGGTTAGAGAGATGCTGGGACAGAGGTTGGACTTGATGATCCTGGAGGTCCTTTCCAGCCATGATAATTCTGTGATTCTGTGAAATTGAGATTTCTGTCATGGCCTTAAGATTGTCTCCTAACTGGACAGTAAGTGAGTTGGGGCAAAGGGTCTCCCCAAGACTGTGGCTCTAGTCAGATGGGTGGTCTATTGAAGGATTTTGGATGTGTTAAGTAATTATGTTTAAAAATAAACAGGGAAGTATATGGGCATCTTAATGATCTGGTGAACAGAAGCAATCCTACAATTATGCTGGTTAACCTCATTCAACCTTTCAGTTACTATCTGCTATTTATTTTCAATGGTTAAGAAAAATCATCATGTATATGAATTTTCACCAAAATTAAATTTGACTTTACTGAAATATGTTGTATGTAAAACTTTACCAAGGTCTCTAGACAAATAATTGAATTGCCTGCAAAGTGTGGTGCATAAAAATTCTTCAAGGATAACATTTTGGAAGTAATATTCAATTTCAAAGGTTTCTTGTTTGTGTTTGCTTGTCTGGTTTTGTTTTGTTTTTTTTTTCCAATACTCCACTGTCATTTCATTCCCTGCTGTTTTATATTGTGGTACTGTAATCAATAGACATTAATAAAAGAACAACCATAAAGATGATTAAAGCTATTGATTTAGGGACTGAATATGTAGCTGATGACAATATTAATAGGGCTGCAACATTGATAGCAAGCAGTAGGATTTGCTAACGGGGATGCAAGACCAGTGACAAGACCATAGCATCCATCATGAATGATAATAAAACCCCCACACTTTATAACCAGTTCTGATGACATGGGAGTTGTTACAGTTGAGTTTTTTATTATTATCCCAGAAATGTGATATGGGTCCTTCATTTATGTCTTGTTCCTTGTATAATGTTGATGTCTCAAAAGGTGTGTAACAGAGAATACCTGTGAATGGATTTAGGAATCTATTATTAAAATGAAATTATTTTTTTAAAAATTTGCCTAGGAGTTCTAGGCCCTGGCTTTTAGGAATTATGGTGGCATTACTGTAATTAGTCTGTTCCTAATTCAAACACATTTTAATTTATTTGGAAGTAGTCCAATTAATTCACCACCAGTAGCTGGTGAATTAGGCCAGAGAATTAGGCACTTTCTGTCAACAGGACTTGTTTCAGTCTACTTTGCAATGCTGATACCGTATGTCAACCCAGTGGATAAAATTAATCTAATTATGGTTTAGCATACAGTGATTGTTCTGCACCTATAGCTTGTTTTTGCTGTAAAAGTCCTTCTTAAAGTCTTTCTTAGCCCCATGCACAGTCATGTACAGTTCATGGCTGCTGTCAGGCTGGAATGCCAGCACTGAATTTCCATTGCCAGGGACTGCACCACCTCCTCATTTTGCTGATTGACAGAGAAGACACCATGTGAAGCAGAGGTTGTATATTAAGGGGAAAGTGGCAATCTCAGTACTTTTGCATACTTCTACATAAAGACAGTAGATATTCAAGGGCTGTTGTTTCTGTTAGCAATGGTTTCTGCGCAAAAAGTGGGACAGAAGTTTAAAATAATATCGCCTTTTTATTTTATCAGCAATTTCACAAGAAGAGCCAATTAAAATTTATAAAATTTACATTTTATACAAGTAAGCCAAGAGAGAGCATGGCTTTAAATTGTGTTATAGCTTTGCCACAGTGCTGCTTGGGAAAGGTAGATTTAGGTTATGTATTTTTTCATAAAGAGAAATGAATAGGAATCAAGATTAGAAAAAAACCTACAATTGGATAGGTAGGTAGATAGATAGACAGATAGATAGATAGATAGACAGACAGACAGAGATAGATAGATAGATGAGTCAGATTTCACAGGAACTGATTGTTGTATTGTTTTGTAAAGGTTTGGTTTAGACTTCTGTGGAATGTCTCAATTGAACTTACACACATGTATGCACCATACTGCCTGTTGCCTTAGATATGTTCTCAGTGTGACTGTGCACTTAAAGTTCTAATTTAAAACTTCTGTTGTGTTATATTTAGAAGACAAAAAATTTCACATAGCCTCGTATAAAAAAGTCTTCACTGGAGTCCTAGAGTAGAGCTACAATTTTTTGAAGGCTGCAATGTCTAAATTGACTGCTCCAGGAACAAACATTTTTTTGGCATCTACCTAATTAAGTTAAAAGTTAATAAATTCCCTTGGTTGCTCCTTTCTTCAGGAAGCATTCAAAAAATGCATTGAAGTAAGGAAGTTCAAGGTTTCAGTATCTGCTGCCCTTGGTCTTTCTCAGGAATTCTTTAGCTGATTACATGCTTCTCCTTTCAACAACATAAGCTTTGTATCCCATGTTTTGTAAAGGATCGTTTCCCCAACCACCCTCTCTAAGGCCACTCTTGGTCAGTTAGAAATGTTAGCATCTGGATGTGAGTATTTTTGCCACATACATTTAAAATGCCCAAGAGAATATATTTTCCTTTGATTTTTTTTTTTAAGTAATCTTTGTAGACATACTTATGATCTTACAAATACTTTTTCTTATGTACAAGATTTGAAATTCTTTCAGATTTCAGTACTTCCTTTGTAATTTTTGCTTTATTTTCCAAATTAATCCACTTTTCCCTTTTTGTTAACAATGACAGTCAATGAATAGCAAATATTTCACGTAACTGAAGCATAGTTGCCTATGAGATGCACTCACTCTGGCATATTTAGAATGCTATACTTCATCATAAGATACAACATCTGGGTTTATCCTCGTGTCAGCTCTACACTGGCGCAAATCCATTAATTTTGATTAAATTATACCTTATGCCTAATTTATGTCAGTGTAATTGAGGAGGATTAGGACTTAATTATAATTACACATAATTATCCATGATTATAATAAATGCCAACATTAAGTCAAAATAGTAAGACTGAACTGTTGGGGATGCAAACTGAAATGATGAGTTGCAGTACTTAGAGATGTCAAGCATCTGCAATACATACTGAAGTTAGAATGAAAATCTAGCCTTAAGTGTTGTGCTATGGAAAACCAAAACTAAAAGCTGAAAACTGGTGTAATCTTTTTGACTATGCAAAGTCCACAAAACTATTTATTGATTAACAATTTGTGTACTCAGAAGGTACAAAAGGTCAAGTTAGGTTTGTGAAGCCCTGGAGCGGGCGGGAGAATTTATCAAATGGTGGTCTCCTAAACAGAAGCTTCTGAATTATTTTCCTACAATTTCTTCCTATCCTTCTCTTTTATCTTGGTTGAAAATTATGCCAAAGCTCTTTCCTCTGCCTGAGGATCTTCATCTTGACTTGATATTAAATTTACAAATACTTAGTTTTTCTTCTATATTTTATACTCTTAATAGTTAATTATGTTTTTAAAATAATAGGCCTATTAAAATGCCTAAAAAATGCTCTTGTGATTAAAGGACAGAATAGTTATTTTCCTTTCACCACTATTTTATATTACAGAATAGTACGGATTGGAAGAGACCTCTGGAGATCATCTAGTCCAACATCCCTGCCAAAGCAGATTTGCCTAGATCAGGTTGCACAGGAACGTGTCCAGGCAGGTGCTGAAAATCTCCAGAAGAGACTCCATGACCTCTCTGAGTGGCCTGTTTTAGTGCTCCATCACCCTCACAGTATAGAAGTTTTTCCTTATGTTTAGTTGGAACTTCCTGTGTTCCAGGTGCCCATTGCCCATTGTCCTATCACTAGGCACCACTGAAAAGAGACTGGCCCCATCCTCTAGATTTATATGCTATAGAACAGAAGAACTAATTCCTCACCTGTGATTCTAGGGGACAAATGATGCTTTCTGAGTTCTAAATATTTGACAGCTTCCCTGAATTTAGGACAGGTGAACATGGAATGAACTGTCTGGGCAGAAGGCACAAAAATAGTTTGTGACTGAACCAAACACTCAACCTCGATCTTCCAACTGGTAGACAAAAGATCTCATTTTTGGGTTACTCATTCTTACTCTGGGATAAAGAGTACAGCTTAAAAGAAACTAACTTTTGCACTTTGAAATTTTTGTCAAGAAATAAACATGGTTTTCTTGATCCAAGAAAAAAGGAGAAACCTCATAAAAGCTTGTGGATACATAATGGGGTTTGATTCACTTATCTACAACTATTCTGCTTTTTTCCTGACTTCTGTGATCATTTCAACCTAGAAAATGAATCTTTACATTTAACAAATACTAAAATACAATAGCCTATGCATTTATTGTTTATAATTCATTTGGAGCAGCTGTTTTTCAAGTCTCTGTATAGAATTGTAGTTTAAAATTAAAAGATTTTTTAACAGGAATATATTCCCTTGGAATATTCCAGGTCAGCTCATATTAAATGTTTTCCTAATTAATAGGTGACATCGACATTCCTTCCATAGCCTTGGAAGCTGTATCTCCATGATATATTTTACCTGTGAAGGCCTAGTACCTCTTTTCATGTAAACCCATTTGCATTTGAATACTCTTTGGAAGGAAAAGTGTTGCTGAGTTTCTGGTTTTGCATTTCTTTTTTCCAATATCATTTATTGTCGCAGAGCTGTATAAACATAAATAAGTTTAATTTGTTATCATGGTCATTTCATAGAAAATTGTAGCTTGCTTCTAGCAGTAGTGAAAAGGTTAACCTTCTAGTAAATTAGATGGATAACATGGGAAGCCGATTAGCAAAAAGAAGAGCTCAGTCACTGACCTTACAATGCTTCTTTATCTTTTACATTCATCTCTCAGGCTTAGTCCAACACTGCAACATAAAGCCAAAGCTATGGTACAAGTATTGTATTCCCAGAGGAACAACGCATTACTTGTATAAGCTTGGTTGCTTTTTTTGCTGTGATCTTCTGAATCATATAAGAATAAGTTTATTCATACATTTACCACTTATTTAACATGCTTATTGGATGGGCAGGAATCTTCTTAAAGGACAGAAATATTAAGATGTAGCTGACACAGACAACAGATGAAAATCTTAGCGTTATAATTTTCTAAAGAAATGGTCAAACATATTGAATGACAACAGAAAGCAAGTGCAAAACATTTTTATAGCTTCAAGAGTTGATACAGCATCATACTATGAAATGAATGAAATATAGTATTCTTAAATGATCTGATTTATACCATTACGGCCCAGAAAAAGGTCTTAACACTGTATAAGTGGAATACTCAACTCACATCCTGATAAGGTATTTGCCCTTGTTTTTCTCTTATCACTTTCATTGCTTCAAATCTTTTGAATGTATTGTCTCGAGACAAGTCAGTAAAGCTGGCTGAATTTTGAATCTGCCACTTTGGGGTGGAAAGCTTGTTTTTCTGTGGCAAATTTATTTCACTCATCAATTTGTTATACCTTTCCCCCCCCCCAAAAGCAAGAGCTTGCTTTGGCTGAGAGAATAAAGGAACTGTTGCCGCTTGCAGTTATAACCTTCACTTGTTTCCCACTTTTCAAAATGTATTGAGTAAAATCGTTGTACTTATGATCTGATCCTCTCATCGGCTCTGTTTATTGTGTCATTTACATTTTACTAACTGGTAGTTAGCTCAGTGGGAACCTAACAAGCCATCACAGTCATAAGCTCAATGCTGTTTGCATGCAGGCTCAACAAATGTTGGTACCCTGCATATTTGTTATTCTTTACTTAGGAGAAATCTGAAATAAAGAAGAGCAGGAAAGCAGGAATATAAGAGAATATTTCTGGGGAAAACCAAGGCGAACTTCAATTTTATAGTCTGTCTTCATGGTACATGGTTCTTTTTTGCTTCTTTTTCCTTTGACTTATCTCATATTAAAGTCCGGAGTTGTTATTTTTTCTCTAAAAACAGCCTTCCAGATTTCTTCATTTACATTATCCTTCTTTTCCCCTCAGCTCTTCTACTTTGCATTCTACAATGTATAATTATTATTTAGATTTGTAGTTTATAACATGAAAGAACCATTACTTTTTATGTATAGGGCCCTGTGCCCAAGTGGGGTCTCTGAGAAATGTTGTAATCTTAATTAACAATAATGAAAATCCTGATAAATACAGTGATGCTTAGTCAGCAGGAATTGAAGTTGGTCAACATGCCAGGCCATTAATGAGCAGAATTTTCCTAATAAACTAATCTCTGCTATATACCAATGCAGGACACAAGTATATGCCTATACTGAAGCTCTAAATTATGAAATTGCATATGAAAATGAATTAAATAAAAAGTCTTCTTCCTAGAATTATGGTAATTTTTCTTTTCTTCTGAACTAGCTAACATTCTGGTTTACTACTGTATCTGAGCAACACTGGCATGAGGAGATTTCAATTTAAAAATACTTGCCAAATATATGTTCAATCCAGATCTTGCACATGGTGTTCCCAGCATGTTTTTGACATAACCCGTGAAGACCTGGGCTAGAAATGAATGCTATTTGTGTACACAGATCAGCATCAAGTTATTTTTTTAGAAGATATCTCAATCAGCAGGGGACTCCGTGAACTTTTTTTTTCCACAATGTGCCCTCATTGCCTGTGTGTTTGAATAATCAGACATTTGAGTGATCCTTTCATCTCTTCCAGGGGGTTTGCAGGGACCCTCTGAACTAGGATGACAGGATTTGGAACCTGAGAGTTGGTGCTCTTTGTTTGTTGTGGCCTATCATTGGTTAAATCCAGTGTGTAGGTTAATAAGGCTTAAACTTTAAGGGAATGGTGAGCACCTGATTGACAAGCCTGTGAATAAAAGTGCAGTGGGAAGTTTTGTGTTTGTGAAGTTAGTATGCACAGAGACACAACTGAAGTTTAGAATGAATTGCAATCAGTGACATTAATGTAGGGAATCTCATTTAATTATTTAACATCACTTTCTGGACTTCAACTAAAATGTCAAAGTATTTCATAGATTTCAAATAAAATTCTATAGTATTTCTGCTTTGGATGATGGTTTGTCTTTGCTTAACACTAGAGCAATGTATTTGTTTTTCTTGGGTTGTTTGTTTTTTTTTTTTTAAATACAAGTCTACAACAGAAATCCAAAAGCTACCAAGAACAACACATAACAGTACTGAAAATTCTACTATCAGGATAAAATAAAAAAAAAAAAGAAAATATTGTCCTATAGCTACTTAGAAGTTAAAGACAGTGTACAGTGATTCACATTTTCCAAAACATTTGCCTCAGACACTATTTCTTTTTAAACAAGTAATGGGCAGTGAGTGAATACTGTGCCTGAGACACTCTTTCAGGTTTTTCAAAGGATCCTCCAGGAGCATGGTACTCAAATCACTGTAACTTTCAATAGGATCCATATGCTTTTCATTTCCACTAGTGCCTTGAAAATCACAGCCTCAGTTCTCTTGTCCTTTTTGCATCATTCCAGAGTAGGTTGAAAATTGTTGAGCTAAGCTGACTTCCACTAGCAAATGCAGTTCCATGAAAACCAAAACATTTGTCAGGAAACTGACAGTGCTAGCATTTTTTATTTTTTTTTAATAAGAAAGTCCTTTGGTTTTTATTTCATAGTGTTAATAGAATATCACAAATATAAGATAAACTGGTTTATATAAAGATAAGTCTTAAATGTTCAATACTTAATAGTTATTTTATATTTGTGTATTTAGTTATATATTTATTTAATATTTATTATAATAGTTCAATACCCTTGAGCTAACAATTTTGGTGGTTGGTTTGTTGGGGTTTTTTTTTCAGAATTTCTGCTCAGCAAAAGCAGACTTGATTTCTTTTGTTTTGCCTCAAAATGAAGAAAGAAGATGGAATATCTTGATTCCAAGAACATTTCCTCTTGAAAGAATATTCTTCCGTTAACTCAGAGTAATATTCATATCATTTGCACTGAAAAATACAACGCTCCACACATTAGAAAATATGAAATGACTTTTTAAGTAAGTAAAGGGTGTGGGGATTTCCTACCATAATGACTGTCAGAAAGAGAATTTTTGTACGTGCTGTTTTGACATTTTCATTCAGGCAAGTTTCTCAGACTTGTAATGGCATTTATTGTCAAAAGTAGAAGGAAAAAAATCTATTCAGTGCATATAGAATACCAAGTTCCAGAGCCAAAAAAAAGAAACAAGTCCAATTTCAAAGCATTTCCTTGTCTTTACTCACTATATTGTGCATACATAACTGCAGGACAAATGGGGAGCTACTTCTGAATGTTTAACAAGAACAGTTATTTCTCTAGTCTTCATGAGCACCACTGAGCTCAAGGAAACCAATGAGAAAACTGAGTTAGAAAAACAGAGCACTGCAGCTGTTGTGGATAGCATCTTCTTGTATATATTGTCTTCTGGGAGAAGGAAGCATGGGTGAAAGAGAACAAGAGAGCTAGCTGAACTCAATGTCACTGTAACACTGATTTCATCCAGTGTTGCAGAGATGGAACCCGAGTATTGATTTACTGAATTTTAGGTTTCTCTAACAGACCATTTTAATAATGATTTGGGTCAGTCTCTATGTTTGTGTTCTAAAGTGCATTTCTATCCAGGACATATTTAAAAGAAATAAGACAACGTTAACCTTGAATTTAAGACACCCTCTCTGTGTCTTACTCTTAACAGAAGATGTGAAGACTGTCCAACACAAACTATTACAGAGTTGGATTTAACTGTTTTTCTGCAATGTAGGAGTTACAGATTCAAGCTTCAGAAAAGAATGAAGTCAGGTCTTCTACTTCCTGAACAAAGAATCTAAACAATTTGCCATTATGGAAACGGTTAAAGAAACACTAATTAGATATATGATGGCATTGGACTCTGCTAACACGAAGTCCTCCGTCCTGCTGTTTGAGATTAATCATTTGAACTAGAGATTGGTTGTGCTGTGGAGTCAGGCAATTGGTTTTCCTTTGAGGACCTCCCCATTCAGGGCTTGTTGGGATAGGAAGCCTGTTATTTCAGTAAGGTTGAGATCAGGTGTTGCAATGAACCACTTAACACTTTATATATCTCACATAAAGTTAAATTAGTTAAGCTCCTTGTGTTTGTCCAAAGCTACAAATCTGTCTTCATGCATCGCTTTAGAATCACACAAATTATATTAAAAACCTGGGCTGTCACCTTGTCTTTTAACTACCTTTTTAAGAGAATGAGAAATGCCTGATTACACACCTCAAAATAGAAAGGGATTCTACATTTTCCTTCTGAGTGAACACAGGCATATAATTTTCATCCTGATTCAAGACTTTCATTGATAGAGAGTGGCAAAAGCTCAGATGTGATCCTGCTTCCAAAGTTTAATCCAATGCTGCCTCCAGCTTTGTTCTGCATGCAGGATATTTGTTGGTTTCTCATGAGTGTCTTATTCTCGCAATTGTATATAATGACAGCCTAATCTAAGCAGTCTGAATCACCTTGGTAGCAAGTGTCAGGTACTTACTACTGAAGATGGCACAGAACTATTCAACAGTCCTCATACTGGCCAAAATCTGCTTCTGGTCACCTGTGACGTGAGCATTTGAGTTCTACTTGATCCACTTGCAAAGCATGTGATTTGATATCCACAGGTTCTTCTAATGCTGCTTTAAACCACCCAAGGTAAGATCGATTTTCAGTAGAAAATGGTGCAAAAAAATTTATTCTTTTTCTTATTTGGGAAACAAAACCACATCACTACCCTTATTTCTTCCTCTAACATTTATAAACGAAAAGAAGAGTCCTGGGGCTGTGGGATGCTTAAAATTGATTATGTTGCATTTCTTATGCACCAGATCAGTCTGAAGCATTCCTCTCACTCTAACTTGGCACGGGCTAGTTTATCTGCCCAAATGCTGGCACTTGTACTCGAGAGTCAGTGCCTTTGATTCATGAAGCTTTGGCTTTGATACAAGCATCCCTGTTACCTCTTGCACTGAGGATCTGGCACAACCCCTGTTGGTACTTCCATGCGGACATACAATGTTCCAAGCCTCCCCCACTGCGTAGACAATTCCTTAGCGGGGTAGGCTTTCCAAACACATTGTTTCAAAGAAATGAATCACTCATTCGTAAAAAATGAAAAAAAAAGAGCACAAATACCATCAAAGCAAATTCAGGGGTTTGCCGCCCACATCACTGACATCATGCTGCCAGCTAGGAAGCACTGAATAGGACTCCTTACAGAGTCCATCAATGCCACTCTTTAAATGGCAATTGCCTGAAGGGGCTGCTGGTTTGTGATATGAGGTACTTCTTCCTTAGCAGGAGAAAGGCAGCAGAGACTGGGATTTCAGCACAAGTAACCTCAAATGGCAACAAAGCACATGGTTGCTTGGCTTGCCAGGATGTCTCTTTTTCAAAGCACTCTGCTCTCGTTCTGGAAGGCAATTAATTTATACTAGGGTGAAATATTTTTTTTAAAAGGAAAAGATCTGTCTGATGATCAGAAAGAACTTTCTTTATTAAACGGGAGATTAGATGGATAAGCGAAGCAATGAGGGCTTCTTATCATTTACGGACCAATTAAAATAGACCCAAGTGAGGTCTGCCCAAGCTAATCCCAGAGCTGGTATGCTGGGGCGTGTGATACACAAATGCACTGAGCTGCCTGGACCCAAGCCAGTTCACATCTGATGCACTGTTCCCACATCAGACAGTGCTACACCCAAGCTAATAAGCCCTGCTGAGAAAATACAGTGACAGGTCACTGTGACATAGTGCCTTATTACATACACAGTCTGGACTTAACAGCATGAGTTTCCACTAGTTGTAGGATTTCTAGCATTTTATGGCATAGACAAATTTTCAGTAATTCTCTACGTTGAGGCCTTTCACATCCCTGCATATGTTTTTACACACTCTTCTGTCCCATAACATTGTCTTTCCACTGCTTTTCCTGTGATACTCTTGTCTTGTTTGCTTCTCAAATGACTCAAGTTTGCCTGTAATAGTCCTTATTTCTGGAACATCCCTCATATGCTCATTCATAGGGACCTGCTTCTCCACATACCAGACCTGCTGTGATGCTTGTGAAACTTCAGCCAATTAAGGTGACCTGGTAAGAAAACCAAGACTGTTGGGTTGCAATAAAAGAACAAAAATTGAAGCAGCAAAGGTTAAGAATTTGTTGCCTTTACATTAAGTGTGTTGTCATCTTAGCTTCAGTTCCTACTTGCCTCTGATTACATCTGCACATTAGCTGCTCTGTATTTTCGAAGCAAGCAACACTTACCCTGATGTATAATGCACAGAACAAGGGGATATTGACCTGCCTGGGGATTTTGGGCACTACAGCAACGCAAATAATTAAAAAACAGAAATTGAGACTGCCAAGAATGATCTTTCACTGACCCAGAGTGGATGAAGAAAATGATCAATGATGTCTTTCTGTGCTGTAATGTCTGCCAGACAGTCCAAATTTATAATCAGCATAGGAAAACATCTGCATATCATAACCATATGGCACTGAGAATACACATTATTGTACAGTAGCACTGCACTAATTTAAGGTCTGTCACCACTTCCATTATGGGCCTCTGTTTCCAGCAGTAAGAAACTCTCACAAAAGTATTTATCCCAAGCTGAATATGATCTCTGCTAGTACAGGTGCTTAGATCTATAGGTGTTATAAGAATATTTTATTTAAACAGATTGGCTATTTTGTCCTAAGTTAAAGAAAGGTTTCAGTTTTCACCCTCATTGTTCAAAATTCATTTTATTTAAGACAATAAAATTCCATGGGTTTGGAAATGGTTAGGCATAATCCATCTGCTATGGACCACTTTTCTGATTGAAAGCAGCCATTAAGCATCTGGTTAATTTAAAAGCTACCGTATAATTTTGTATATATATATATATATATAGTTTTATTTACATCGAAAAAACATTACCAAATATGAAGCCATA
>JAVSBS010024379.1:91428-103169 GCA_033124195.1 Coracias cyanogaster
AGCCATATCTATTTCTATTGGAGCTCAAAGTTTTCATGAATCCATTCTAAATAAGGCTCAGCAGACCACATAATCCTGTCATAGGAAAGACAATGCTGTTTATTCTCCACCTGGATCAAAGCCTCTGTCCTTTTTGTAATGTCTTAACTCCTCCACTTAGCAGAACTGGTATGTTTCCACCAAACTGAAAGCAGCTTTGTGGCAGTGTAAATTTAGGGAAATATCTGAAATGGATCCATAAAGGTCCTACAAGATGTCATAGACATTATGCACAGTGCAAAAGAGGCATCATCTCCTGTGGAAAAGGCCTTCTTGGAATTCCATTTTGGATAATCTTCCCATGACTGAAGTAAGTATATCTCATCCACTGCATACTCACAGGTTTAGTGATTATATGAGAGTAGCTGTCACTCAGAAAGTTTATGCTAAGGACAAATTAACCCCAGTTAACAAGTTCATGAAAACTTTCTCCTGAAAGTTCACAGAACCAAATCCTCTTTTGATTCCAGCTGCTATAGCTGAACCCATGGAGGCTGCACAGGCACATCCCCAGAAAGCATCAGGAGAAAGAAGGGGCTGCTGTTGCTATCATGGGGAGGACTATATCTTTTTTTCTTCCCCAGATCAGTCTAAGAAGTGGTCAAAGCAGTGTCTAGAAAAGAATAAGAAGAGGGTAGGTCTGTCTGATCATCCCAGCCTCCAGCTACTTTCAGCCCAGTGGTTTCCTGAACTTGATGTGGTTTTTGCATACTCATTAATTCTCAGTGGATTTCAGTTCTATGAATTTGCAGTGTCTCTCCTTTAATCCGTGAAAGATTTTAACATCCAAAGTAATTCTCTTGCTGTGGGATACATAATGATTTTGCTAGCAGTATAAGTGGGTGCTGGCCCATGACTTCAATGTGCCTCAGCAATGCAAACAACGATGACATTAGTTGGCAATCATTTTCCATGTCCCTGAGACGGTTTGTTCTAATGGTCAGGGTCATTTTCCTCCCAGTCAAAACTTTATCCCCATGAGGCAGCTGTCTGATTCTTAGTGACCCTTTTTTCCACAAAAAAAAAAAAAAAAAAAAAAGAATCACATCAAATTGAAGTATCTTTCTCATCAGAGAGCTCAGGGGAATTGTCCATATGACCCCAAGCCTATACCCGTGGGCTATATACACATGAGTCAGTAAAGCAGATCAATAGGAGTGAATCTGTAGGGAAGAAAGATTTCATGTGGAGGCCCTAGTTCTGACCTTGCAGCACTCAGGAGAGGGGGAGAGGGAAGGAAGGGAGGAAAGGAAGGAGGAAGGAAGGGAGGGAGGGAGGGAGGGATCCTGTGTCCTGACTGCCCCTTGGAGCTGAAGTGTACTGGGTGAGCTGCTGGAGCATGTCTGACCATTTATTGTCATCCAGCACCTGCTTTCCAAGACTACTCCAATATGCGGAGCAAGGCACAGAAATTGAGAGCAATCAAAAACTCACTCATGCCCCTAAATGAAACAGTAATGCAGACACATCCATGCAAACCATGGTAGTAACATGACTGAGGGAATCTAACCAGGCAGAGAAGGCTCTCACATTGCTTTAGTTGAGGTGAATCACTGGAATCCAGCCCTCTACCTTCACACACCACCACACTGCACTGCACAAGATATACACAATATGACAGTAGCTCCGCTCTCTTTCTCTTCTGCTGTTAAAGAAGGTGATTGCACCACCTCAGCTGGCAAAAGCTGGCAGAGTTTCATCAAAGTCAACAGTGTTTACCTGAAGCTGAATATCTGGGCTTTTATTCAACAAAAGGAAAAAGCTGAAAGTTTCTTAGT
Source organism: Coracias cyanogaster (assembly GCA_033124195.1). Classification (NCBI taxonomy): domain Eukaryota; kingdom Metazoa; phylum Chordata; class Aves; order Coraciiformes; family Coraciidae; genus Coracias; species Coracias cyanogaster. The sequence goes on from JAVSBS010024379.1 coordinate 93,246, forward strand.
AGAAATTATGTAACATGCTACAAGAAGAAAGAAAGAATTCTTCAGGGAAACACATCACAGGAGTTGACAGGATTTTTCTGTTTTGTGTTGACTATCATGATGAAACAGAAGAGCTAAGGAAGCAGGAGAGTTTAGTACAACCAGCTACGAAGAAACACAGAGAGATAACTTCAGTTTTCTCCAAAAGACCCAGTCTTACATCACTACAACCATGGGATTCCAATATATCAGGAACTAAATTCTATGTTTTGTTTTACCTCTGCTAAACGCTTCCCTGCAGCGCAGTTGTCATCATTCATTTCACCTTCTGTTTCACTTTATAAAAGTGAATTAAACAGCATAAGTTATCAAAGTCGCAAACCTGACCCCCTATGACTATATTACAATGTAGCACCACCTTCTGGTTATTGAGAAACTCTTAGTGGCTACTTTACCTTTCTTGTCTTTAATGGGCATCTGTTTCATAATTCCTCTGTTGCAATTTAAAATGAAAGTATGGTGATGAGTTTTCACGGCTGCAGCTATTATAGCTATAGATGTTTTTAATAACAGCTGCTATTTTTCAAATAGAAGAGAGATTTCTAACATGGAGCAGTTGGAATTGTGCATCTCAGTCTTTATTGAAGGAACAATGTGTATGTTCATTTTTTATGATCCGTAATCACATGCTGGTCCTGGGAAACATGCCACAAGGGCCCACATATGTAAGTAGTGGCAGCTGAAAGTGCATAATTCATGAGGGAAACATCAGGATTGGAGAAAATGGCATAAATATCTGATTGACTTGACACATCTTATATTTTTTCCAGGATTTATTTCCTTTTAAAGATGTGAGTTGCTTTTTAAAAAAGAAATGTGTAGACTGCCAAGTCATAAGGTTCTCTAGGTCGCTTACTTGTTTCTCTGAAAGCAAAGGCTTTCTTGTGTTTTCATTCTGATTTAATTAGAATGGCTTTTTTACAGTATGTGGTCTTTGTTATTCCAGGTCTCTACTCCTCTACAGTTTTATTCAACCCTATTGTAGGTCCACTTTGAAACAGAAAAGGCAGTCGAAACAACTTCATCTCAGAAGGAAATCCTATAAATACTGTAATTGCTATGGAGTTTAATCTGGTTTCTTAACCTTTGATTCAGCTTGGATAGGTCTTAGGGCACAAAAGAAACAAATGGGCTATTTCAGATAAAGGCTTCATTTGGCACAAATCTGGACAAGGCTTAATGATAAAAGAAATGTTTAAAATGGAGAGACATTAGATGCTGCTCAAATTTCAGCTGGAAGAAAGAAAAAAAAACCCCACAATTATAAAGGCAAATTTAGTCACATCCAATCTCTAAATACATTTTGTAGAAATATCACAAACAACAATGTTCTCAGGGTATTTCTACTGGAAATAATGTGAGAAAGAACATTCTCACATTACTTCCAGTCAAAATGCCATAAAAATGCACAGTTGATAGCAAGCATTCTCATAGCATGCTAACAGGAAAGACCTCAAGAAAACATTTTCTCATGACATTTCCTCTGGAAGAGGGTGGAGATGGAGAGCACTGCCCTCCTCCACTCCCACCATCATGGGAATGTCTCCAGGGTGAGCTCTCCAGTGAGAGCTGCAGGGGAAGGATCGCAGAGGACACAGAGAACCAGGAAATCTGAGTTCCTTCCACTATGAGAGCAGTTGCAAGGGAGGAAAGACTCCTCTATCTAAAAGCAAGCACTAGAGGGAATATCACAGATAATACATAGCTCAGAATAACTGAAGGATGAAACTATTTATACATCAGTATTTTCAATATAATACTTCCACTAAAGTGTGTGTATGAGATGGAAAGAAAGGAGGAGAAGGAAAGACACTTTGATTTGTATAATTTTTAAAAAAGATTTATCTGCAGACTGTCTATGGGGATTTTTTTGCTTAAAATTTTGGGTGTAGAATTAAGTCGTCTGTCCCAAGTCACACTGACAGTCTGAAAGAAGTGAAATCTCAGCTTGCTCAGAGAAAAGAAAGAGTCATGGTCCCTACTAACGTTGTGGGAGAAAGTCACAGGACACCCAAGCTAGCTTGCCTGCTCTAATTTTCACTTATTTCATCACTCTAGGCAGAGGACTGAATCCTCAGTTTCCCTTTTCAGGAGTCCCCTTGTTCTCTGGGTTTTTATAGTCAGTGATCCTCATTTCCAATGCCTCTGAGAGCTATAATTCCAACTTCTTTCTCTCATAGAATTACTGTACTTCAGCTGCCAAACAGATGTAATGACCCCAAGAAATTTCAGGACAGCTTGGTCTTTTTGAACATTTCAGTCCATCTTTTTCTATTCACCTGCTAGGCGTATAAGAAGAGAAAAGCTTGCTTCCCCTGAAAGGCAGTGGATGGGGGAACCCTATGTGAATAAATATTAGAAGAATAATGTCATCAACTGAAGGTCAGGATCCCCCTTTCTTAATAGCTCCAAGCATATATCTCCTTCCTAGAGTGAATTACTTGTCATTCTATTTCCACCTGTCTTACTGAGATGATAAGTCTTTTCTTTATACTTGGAGGACTGAATGAAATGTCAGATGAATTTAACCCTTTCTGAATACTTTTCACAAAGATCATACTTTTTGCTGGAATTAAGTGCAACTGGCGAACACCTAAAACACTACCTACATAGTTTTTAATGACACAACGTGCTTTCAGCTATCCAACCATCAATCAAGCTGTTTTCAGAGTTTTATAGTTTCTCTCAACTTCCATAATCTTTGATCTGATTGGCATGGCTATTCCTCCAGGATTTGACACTCCATTATCTCTCCTGAAGCAAGACAAATCCTTTTTTTGTTTCTGCTTTCATTCCTCCTATCCTGCAGATTTTTCCTACGCTTAGTACTAAGCTGACTTTTTTATAGACCACACAAGAGAAAATAAAAATGAGACACTGCCCTGTGAATTTTCTCTAGCTGTGTCTTACATTATATGTCCAGCGTCAGTGTCTCCAAACTTCTTTTTTTAACTCAAGATTTTCCATGGTTGCCATAGTTTCCCTAAATTGTTTTTCTTCTTTCTTGTTTCACTTTTCTTAAACCACTGCGTGTGCGAGGAGTGGAGGGCAGTGTTTGTTGCCTGGGTGTGGGCTGTGGGTGTGAAAATGCACTGCCCTTAGCAAGCTCATGTTGCCCTTGAACAGAAGCAGAACAGGCTGAGCTGGCTGAAAGCTGACTCCTGTGAGTGTCAAACCTGGTCACTAAGGTAGTAGAGTGCAGAGTACAGAGACATCATGAACTTACTTACCCTGCTAGACAGTTTCTAAGTTAATGTTAAAGTCAATAGAAAAATACCTTTCCAACTTAAAATTCTCCTAATATAAGATGACGGTAAATATATCTACTTGAGTATCCTAACTCTGACATTAGCCACTGATACATTCGTCAGATAAGTAAGGAGCTCCCATACTTGAGACACAGATGATCTGCTCTGTGTAAAATCTTATCCTAATGTCCAAGATTAAAGAATTATTGAAATAAAAGCAGGAAGAACAGCAGTTCTATGAACTAGACAGACCACTTTTCAGTATGAAAAGAACTTTGAGGTGGAAAATGAAAGATTTATCCATACTGTATATATACTGATGCAAATACATATATCAACTGATATATGATGATTAAACCATTAATAACATAACAGTGATCTAAAATACTGGTACATGGCGTATATATTGCATCGATTTTCAGATTTACATTATCTTAAAAGTTATTTGCTCATGCTGTAGGAGAAAAGAAAATTCAATATAAAATTTGCAGATGTGTTTAACAGGAAACACAGCAACTCTTTAAACTTGCAATAAGTGGCATTTAGAGTTATTAACAACCTAGTATTTCTCCACACCTAACCTATGCACCGATAGCCATGTAACTAGTAACAACATCACTACTGGAAGTGACATTTCTTTGTTTTAATATTTCAGATGTTCAGCCACTAAAAGTTATTGGTCTGTCCAAATTATTTTGGAAATAAAAGCATTTAACTTATTTGCTGTAGAAACAAAATTAAAATGAGAGTAGAATATATCATGTTAATACTGTTTGTAGGGTGAGACAGTCCAAGACCACTCAAATTTACAGTCTAGACTGTAAAAAGTGAGTGCCAAGTGAAACTGTACTGTTCTAGTTCTACAACTTGGGGGGGGGGGGGGGGAATAGAAAACATATAGCTGAGGTATCATTTTAAATCTAATGGAGAGTCAGAGATTGGAGTTTGTCCTGCAGAGCAGTGTCCCAGGAGTAGACTTCCTTCCCAGAAAGTGGTTTCTTTCAGCGTGTGTGACTTAATAAAAAAATGTATGTGGGAGTATACACGGTATTCAGTGATCTGAATTGTTCTTTGTTTGAAAGTATTTGAAGCCTCAGCAAAATTGTATAAACAAACAAACAAATAAAGCCCCTCTTGCCTCAATTGTCTCTCTGATTTAGGTGCTTCTTTCATACTCACATGTTCAAGTATGAACAAACTGATAGGAATCTCTTTCTTTGTGCAAAGAGTACAGGAACCAAATCTTTCCTAAGGTTTCAAAACTGTTTCCTGAAGTCTGAGTTTGTTTATTTGCTTACTTATTTTAAATAATTCTCCTTGCAATTCCATGCTGTTTTTTCTGCTACATGAAGTGACAAATCTAACAAAAAAAAAAAAAGAAGAAACCTGGTCCTGACTTTTCCATCTTTGGTGCAGTAGCAGCCAGTGTGTCAGTTATACACAGTCATTCAATTTATAATTAGAGCTTGTTTTGTGCAGAATGAAGTGGTGGTAGACAATAAAAGTAGACATGTATAGAGACACGGGTATATATTTCCTCCAAAGAGTTTAAACACAAAGTTCTCTGGCTTTCTATTGTAAGGGAATAAACCCTATGGCTTTTCCAGAATCCCATTTGACTTTAGGGTGGCTTTTGTACAGTGCTATCAGCCTTGACTTTTATGGACAGGGTCCTAAAGTTATCTGCAAGGTGTCTGAGAAACCCCCACATCATTTTAAAAGGCTGACATCACTCCCGTTCAAATCACCTACATATCATCAAAGGAAAATCACTTCCAGAAATGCCATTACTAAAATATGAACCCAGTAACAGTTGAACAAGTAATTCTTCAGTAATCCCTGCCCCAAATGTAAAGCCACAAGTGTAGCTTGATAGTGTCAGTGCTAAATATCTGGAAGTCTGCAGAAGTTCCCATTTGGCTTGACAGTGTAAGGGTGGTTCTTGGAAGAGTTCAACCTTGTAGTGTGTATTAATTTAGGTTCTGCTCCACTAAATGGCTGGTAATTTGAAATCATTAAATGTCTGAGGTAAAAAAAGAGCATGTTTGAGCACAACATATTCATATTAACAAGAAATAGAAAGGCACGAGGAAGCTGTTTGGAATTTAAACCAAAGTTCTTGAATGCTATTTCTGCAGTATCTGATGAGCTCTGATTAATAGTATGAAATTATCAAATGGAAAAAATCCATCTGGAAATGACGACTGAGAACTTAGTGATGAATCTTTCAAGAATATGTTGTCTCCATCTTTCCAGAGATAAACTGTGAAATGTGCAGCCAGTGATCTATCTACTGGGGAATTCTTTAGCCCATGTTTAATTACCCAGATCATCTAGCCACACTATTTAATATTTCAGTTGCCGCTTTTCATGTCTTTCTTTCTGGTCACTGAAAAATTGTTTTGTTCAACAACTTATGTTCCTTTCCTATTGGGGTCATCACTGTAGTGAGGATAATCCTGCATCAAATTTCTGACAAATCTGAATTTTAATTCACTCATTACCTCACTGACAGCAGCAGGACAGTTCCTGGGAATGTTTTCTCAGCAGTGTGCGGGAAGGGTCTGTATCCCAGCAGTGCAGATAGCTTGTCAGGATGTGGCTGTTATGACATGTTTTATACAAGCTCATGTTGCTGAGCAACCTTAATGAAGCTAAGGCTAATCAACCCACCACTTGCACAGATCTCTGGACTTGTACTTCCTCATGTGTTTTCTGTCATCTAAACCCTATGCTGTATGAAGGTACCTGAATTAGGCCAGGAATGTGACATAAAGGAGACAACAGAGAAAGCTGGAGAAACTGATTAAAGGATTTAAGATTTCAAAGGCATCTGCATTGGTTGTTGAAGAGGGTGAGGGTGTCCAGAGATGGCAAAAGAAGGATCTCCGACCCTCCTGACCCTTTAGTGAAAAGAAGGGACGAGAAGGCAAATGTTGTGTTCATTTGTTTATTTTTCTTTGTGTGATTTAGACAAGGGGAAGGGAATAGAGCTCTCTGGGTGGTCCTGAAGCTAGTTTCCTCATGAAACCTGGAGAAGGTTCCCTTTTAAGCATAGTTGTGAATGAGGAGTAGGGAGAAAGATTAGAGAATTGTTTTTCTGTCTTTGTAAAATAAACAATTTCTCTTTATCTTTCTTCCTGGATGCTCCATGGTTCTGCTAAAATATCTTCAGATAATTCAGGAATGACCTTTCTGGAAAAAGTATAGTCCATATTTGTCCAGGATGAGAGACCTATCACTGAAAGACAAGGAAGAGCTGTAATTCCAGGTCTTTCATAATTTTGCCAAGGTACACTTGTGGTGCAGTGACAAAATATCATCTTGATCCTGCTAAAAACTGTTATTGACTAACCAAAAAAAAGATGCACAGGATTAATTTCCTCTACCTGGGAATTTTTTTTCCATTCAAAAAACAGTGTCAGCATGCCTATGTTCACCAGGGAGACAGTAATTCCCCACTGTCCTGCCCAGTGTCCTTTCCAGACACTGGCGGTCTCCCTTTTCAATATTCCCCATTCCAGGGCTTTCAGAGAAAGAGAACTTCTTGCAGTGGAAGTGGATCACCATCTTCCCCTGGCAAGAGCACTTCTGAGAGTGTGGCAGTCGTAGAATCATAGAATCATGGAATGGTTTGGGTTGGAAGTGACCTTTAAAGGTCATCTAGTCCATTTTTCCTGCAGTGAGCAGGGACATCTTTAACTAGATCAGGCTGCTCAGAGCTCCATGCAACCTGACCTTGGCTGTTTCCATGGATCAGGCCTCTACCACCTCTCTGGGTAATCCACGCCAGTGTTGCATGCACTGCTGCATGGCAAAGAGCTAGGATTAATGCCTACCTCTCACAGGTGAAGACAATAAGTGCATTATGTCAGTGGGATGCCAAGCACTAAATGAGGCATGCCCACCCCTGAAATTATTCAGTGAGTGCCCTGTAGTGTACAAATGCTGCAAAGCCAGGCTCAGACCTGGCAGATTTTCAAGAGCAAAGATATTCCCCGTTAAACCTGTGGGAAAATAGCCATGTGAATTAATATTTTGATTCCCAAGGGTTCTCACTGTAAATATTTGAGCTCTTTGAGAAGGAGACTTTGGTCCAAATGTGGATGTGTGATAGATATAGTGGCATGTTTCCTTAAGAAACAGAGTACGGCCATCCCAAGAAGACAGCCAAGTGGCCCCACATATTCCACTTCTTGGGCTTGGACATTCTGCTAAACACTGGAGGAGAAAAAAAAGACTACATAACTTCAACTCTCAAGGGTTTTGGTGTGGGAAACCACGATATTCTGTGAATTCATTTTTGTATGTGAATATATTATGTATCCTGACACTTCGTGTTTGTATTGTAGCACAGGACTTTGCATAGTGAAGTGGGTCTCTTGAGTTTTAAACCTTGAGATTTGACATCTCAGATCTTTTTCTGGGGTGTCCTTCAGAAATAATTGGGGATTTTACAGACTTCAGAACACTTATTTTGTTCCATGGTGACAGTAGTCTAGCAGCACATTAGGATACCTCCGTCATTTATTTAGTCCCATGTAAATCCATTGACTTTAGTAAAATATCGCCAGTTTACAGAAGGAACTATTTTATCCAGCTGTGTTAAATGGGTTGTAAAATGGCAAATAAAGAATTTCATGAAGAAGCATTGCACTTGTGGTTGTATGACACCTGATGTCTATAAATCACTTTATGCTATACAGTAAGAATCTTGAGCATATAGATCATTGTGACACTCTGTGAAACAGCATAACCACTGGTATTCGCTCGGTAGATGAGTCAATGTTGAGTTGTTCATTCCCTTCTGCTTCTGGATAAAATCTTTTCCCAGGAATATAAATACCACGTGGCTACGTGTGAAGATTATGAAATGAAAAATTTGTGAGTTACTCTGTTTAACATGAAAGAAACTTTTTGAAATGCATCCGTAGACCATAAAGGAATTTATCACTGTTTTTCAATGAAATCAAACAAGTTGTTTTCTTGGAAAATGAAGGTAAATCTTTCATATTTCCTCCTTTCTGGTTAACGGAAACCAAGCATCTTATTTAAGGTTAGAGAGTATGCAAACAGCAGAGCTGAGAAGGGAGTGCAGGTATCATGGTACCCAGCCACCTGGATAATGAATAGAGAAGGCAGCCTGTTGCACAGTGTTGCATAAAAACTGAGAACACATTTGAGAGTTCTGCTTAAATGCAATTCAGATGAGTCACGGACACTTAGTCCTCACTTCCTAATCCTGGAAGCAAAAATAAATGCTTATTTGAAGCCACTCTTTAAAAGTAGCCTCAAACACAGTAACCATAGCTAATAGTAAAATGACTCTTTTATTTATTGACAGTTTGCATAGTTCAGAGAAGAATCACTAATATCACAGACCTTTTAACCAGAAGCAAGCATGCTCAAGGAAGACAGCTGTTTTCAGAATGTCAGCTGGGAAAAATGCCCCAACCACTCTTATTTGATGAACAAACATACTTTCTTGATTGTCTACACTCATACCCATCTGTCAGGATGGCATGATGCCCAGGCAGAAGCTGGCCAAAACTTTTGCCTTGGGCATCGACACTGAGAAACAATAGGTTTAGATGGGCAGTATGCGTAACACTGCATATAAAATGTCTTAAGCTTCTTTTTTGTGCCAAGCATGACATAGAAGCTTGGAAACAAATGTCTCCTCATATATCATTTGGCATTACTGAGTCCTGAAAAGCAAATATTGCCCGAAAAAATCAATGTTCTGGGGTCATCACTACATGACATATAAGTTGATATTGGGCTCAAAGTGATTACCTTGTTAGAGAAGCATATTGTGGCTGATGCACACTGTGTGACAAGATGGTCATAGCCACTACTTGCAAGGACAAATGCTAAATACACAACAGGGAAATCCACTTTAGAAGTACTGAGCCAGCTGCTATCTCAGGCAAATGGTCTTCATTTCCTGGAAAATGTGCAGTCTAGGAAAGGATCAGAACCTGGTTAGCCAGCAGCTGGAGGGATGTGAAAATGTGGAGAGACAGTAACATGTGAATTTTCTTTAAATGACACATTTGCATGAGAAATAACTAGGAGACAAGAACAGAACTAGTTCAACTGCATAGATTATCTTTGTAGATAGCTTTGATAGGAATGAGTTAAAAGCACTAATACAATAAGAAAAGCATATGTAGATGTAGTGCCGGCAGTTTTTAAGATGGAACTACAAAGTCTTTTACAACAAGCCCATGGGGCAAAGATATTAAATTTTAAAGCTAGTTTTATTTTAACAAAATATAGAAGTAGATACTTTTGAAACACAGGAATAGACTCACACAGAGGAAGGCAGGGTGAGCTCTTTCTTGCAGTTGTACTCTCAGTCTACCGACACCTAGCATTTTTCTGAGATACAGCAAACTCTACAGAGAGGCTCTTTAGCAGTCTTCTCCTTGCCACTATGTCTTCCATGCCTGACTGTCTGTGCCTTGTTCTTCTCTGCAGTGTTTTAATCTCCTCACAGGAGCTCTGAAAGACATTTCTTAGAAAAGGTCCTTGCTTCCAAGAAGCAAGTTCTTGCTTTTGTTTATATCTGCATTAAAATACTAATATGCCAACCAAAGATCTCTTAGTCAGGAGGCTTACAGTAATGTATTAG
>JAVSBS010024379.1:105059-129060 GCA_033124195.1 Coracias cyanogaster
CAGAAAACTCTGTTAATCTATTGTTATACTGAACCATACTGTTTGTCTTTCAGAACAAGAGATGGTAACAAAATCCAGGAAAATAGATTTTGTGTGAAGCTTTACCAAAATCAGTGAGGACTGGCTATGTGCAAGTACATTTGGTTGCTAGGTTGGTCACTAGCCTGATTTGTTTTAAGAAATATTATGAAAAACCTCAAAGAGGAACTTGTTCACCACACTGTTTTGCAAACATCTGTTTTAGCTCAGTTATATTTCTTGCGGATTTTCAGGATCCTGATCTTATATGGTGACAGGCACAACATAATGTTTTGAATACTATTTTAAGAAGTTAATTCATGTTCTACTAGATTATGCACACCTTCTTATATAACAGTTCAGTTCCTATTGTGTCTGAGTGCCTCCTGTATGTACTGGATCACATAATGTAATAGTATTTGCCATATGCAATTCTTTCATCCTGTTCCAAGGAGTATCATTTTCATAATCACAAGTTTACTCTGATAGATAATATATCTTTCTTAGTTTTATATATGTGTCTGTATATGTCTATGTAGGTATACGTAAATATTGTTCTCTGGACTGTACAGAGAAGACTAGTTCAAATAAGTAAGATTTGCATTTGAAGGCAGCTGTGAATTTAGCACTGATCTGTACTCCTGATATATTTTCTGTCTTTCCTGACTTCTACAATCAGTTAAATCATCTTTTACCAATATGTTATACAGATATATGTAGAAAAGAGATTAAAAATTATGTCCAGATAAAGCGCATCACAATTCTCATGAGCGTCTTTTAAGGACAGGTGTCCTTTAACTTGCTTCAGTCTCAGCCTCATGTACAATAACCCAATAAATTGTTGAAATGCCAAATAATACGCTTTGACTTTATCTTTTTCTTTAGTATTGTCCCTCCCTTTTAGTTTCTTTCTGGGTTTTGAGAGCTTTTTTTGTCTACTTTACTAACTTTCTGGCCATCTGACTACACTTCCTGATTATTATTCTTCACACTATTGAACTCTGCCTTGAGATTTGCACACATGAACAGTGCGTACAAAAAAACCAGCATCATTTTGTGCTGTCTATGCAGACCTCCTATGTAACTGACTAAACCCAGCATAACACAACGGGAAAAGATATCCAGAAAATGTTATTAAGGTGTAAGTAAAGTCTTCTTAAGCATTTCTTATTGGCCTCCTTTACAGCTAAATGGATTACATGGATGCTCAGATATATTTAAATGGAGATGTACAGAGAAGATACTTCCAGTAGATAGTTATTAAATTGGGGTATATCTTCAGAGCACATTTGGTTCCAGAATAGTTGGACAAAATTATGAGTTAGTATTGGCTGCTCAGTGTAGAAGACAATAGAATAATTTTGGTTGGAGAATGTATTTGCTAATATAGAAATAAATCTTGTCCCATAGCTGTAAAAACAAACAAAAAAGTGAAATTATCTTGAAATTAGACTACTGACTATCTAGTCTCCCTAGCAACAAGAGCCCCATTTCAGGGGCTGTTCAGAAGATACGCTCATGAATCTCAGTGATTTATTGTATTTTCCATCACATAAAATCCTTTCCTTTTCTTAACAATTGAATATGCGACACGTAAATGCCAGCTGCAGCTCTAAATGGTAGATTTGGATCTGTGGGTCTGAAAGGCAGATCCTAAACCCCCAGGCAGCTTTACACTCTACTCCAGGATCTTTCCTTCCCCCCTCCAACCCAGCTCTATGTAGCTCCAGCTATGGCAGTCAGTGTTCAGCTTGGCTCTTTCCAGGCTCATAGTCCTTCACATGGTTTGTGCCTGAAAGTAGACAGTTCAAACTGCTATTTGGCGGTTTTGAGTCTAGAATTCTGCTTATAGAGTCTTTGTTGGATTTTAGGAGTAAGAAGCTGACTTTTGAGTCTTGCACTGGACATAAGGTACTAATTATTATCATCATTATTAACACAATTCAATTGCAGGAAAAGCAACTATGCATTTTAAAACATCAGTAACATGAAGTCAGAGCATGAGATAATTGAAGTAAAAGAAAAATTAAAACTGTAGCTTACAGAAATCTAAAAAAATTAACACAACCACCCTTCAACAAGATGTGTGTCTGTGTGTGTGTGTGCACAGAGATGATACCATACCTCACACAAGACTGTCATTGTCTATTCATTCATTAGAGGTAATTATTTTTAATTTTTGTCCCTACTGACCTGTAGGCAGATGGTTAGCATGAATACCATTTTTATCTGGACACCAGATCTGGCCAGACCGCAATCTGTTGGGTTTGATCACTAAACTGGCAGCTGCATTACAGACCTGCTCTTTTCTCTTTTTGTCTCTGGGGACTGCAGATTGGATGCACTGAATGTGAACTTCTGAAAAACATGGGGCTTTTTGTCATTTTCACTTTACTTTCTTTTTATGACCATCCGGTAAATGTCAGTACAGTTAAAAGCTGATTGAATCAAACCAGACCAAAAAAAGCAATTTTTAGCTACGAAATTATTTTTCACTTATATAAAAAAAAACAAGAAAGCAAATGAGGTTTTAAAGAGTAAATATACATGTGTATGCTAATATGAAAGGTAATTCAATGAATTCTAAGCTGGAGTAAAAAAATTCTATATATGGACACTATTCTTACTATCTAAAAAAAAACCAAGACAGTGTGTTGTGGGACATATTTCTGAAAAGGTACAAAGGACACAGGCATTTTTTTAATTGTATGGTTTGCACATGGAAAACTTGTATGATCAGTAATACCAAGCATTTCTATATGACATAATTGTATAATATACAAAAGTAGACAGAGATTTTTGTCTCAATCTTATGTCCATGCTCTCACAAAGACTTGAGAATGTGCATAACTTTAAACATGTGAGCAACATCCTTATGTTAAACACATTGTATGCACCATATTTATTACACTTTTTCTGAGCATGTGTGCAAATCTTGGTTGTATCAGAGTTATTTTTACCTTCTTTTGCTCGTCCTTAGTTTGGCAAAATTATCTAAAGCATAATGGAAGTTCTGCCTCAATAAGGACTGAAATATCTCTTTATCTATTCTATTCAGGTGAAATAAAAAATCTGTTTTAACCATACTGGTTAATATGTTCCATTTCAATCTGTCAGAATAACTTAAATAATTTGTAGCTTAATGTAAAAAGCATCTATTGACCACAGTGAGCAGTTTTCCTCCCTTTATGAGATGTCAATGATGTCAAATCCAAATTTGCTCTACTGTGGCTGTCTGATGATTTTCATAAAGCAGGGATGCATGTAAATACTTCTCACAACACAGTGAATTGCACTTGTTACCAGGAGGCTCTGCCACAAGTAGAATTCAGAGACAAGGTCTATAGTCTTAGAGTAAAACCTCCCATTTTATTTATACTTTGGCAACATTTAACTTTTACCATTTACCTTAGCTACTTCTAAAACTTATCTCTGGGTTCCAGTATTGCACAGAACTTCCCAGACTTTTTTTTTTTTTAATTTATTTCCACACTGGTGAGTATTTAAGCAAGCCCAACAGACTATAATAATTCCTCTAGTTTGGCCTAGGAAAATAAGTTGTATTCTTGTCTTACTCAAGATACTCCTTATGCATTTTTTATTTTAATATCATAGATTAAAACGTATAAGTAGCATAAGGAGCAGCACCCTACAATGTCTTTTCTATGTGTCAGATGCACTTTCACTTACTGCTGCCCTCTGATACTTTTCTGGCCAGTTGTACAGGTTCAGTAGGAGAGGGGCACAGAAGATGCCAAATCCAGATCTTGCACTTCTCAGGCAACCATTGTACTTCCTAGAGAAAATATTATTTTTCCTCCTGTTAGACATCTGCCTCCAATGGACAATCAATATGACATAGATGGGTGAGTAAATAGCTAACTATAGGGAGTTCAGTTACCTACCTACTGAGTTTACCAGCCTAATTTTGCTCTTCTGGCTCTCTCTCAGTTTATCTGTGTCATTTTCAGAGAAACTAGTTGCCGTAATTACTTCCTTTATTGTGACTTGAAAGAAAGAGGTATTTTTAGAAGGTGGTTTATGTCTCTTTACTCTCCACTCTCCAAATACAATTCTCTCTGGTCCTATATCACATGAAAGAATTAAAGATTCAGCGGTGAGATTTCCCCACCCTCACCAACAATCCAGTGCGGATTGCTGGGCTGCATTGCAAAAGCATATGTGAAATAAGATAGGCAAAAATAAACGGCACAAAGGAATTTAAGGCTTCATTAAGCATCATTGTGGTGATTACACAAGGGTATATGTGCAACAATGATTAATCTTAATGAAAATATTCTCCCTTTGATGGTAGAAATAGATCCATATGAAAGGTTATTCACAGATCAGTCAAGGCGGCACACACTCATTATGCTCTGGACGAGTGAATTAGTCCTGTGCTTTCAAAGCTGTTTTTAAGGTCGGCAGTCAGCTTAAACAGTATATTTCAAATGCTGGGAATCTCTAAAATAGACCCGTTATGAAAGCAGTATATTCTATGTTTCCAATGATGGGCTTGAATGCCAAGAGCTTGTGCAGGTGGTGTCAGAGCAAAGTGGCTGGACTCTTCCAGCCAGGTGAAGTGGTGCACACAGGCTTAGCAGAAGATGCAAAGGTGTGTACTGCCAACAACATTACAGTCACCCATATTCTGCATACATAATTTGGCATTGAGAGTCAGCAATCATTTCCAATGTTTTGGTAAATCTATCATACCTGCCAACTTTTAAAATTCAGAAGCGGACCCTTCCCCTCCAGCTGCCATCTCCTATGCAAAAAGAAACACCTACCGACTGACACACGTCTGAATCATGTTGGATTTGCTGTGCAAGTGCAGATAAGCTGGCTGGTGTGTGGACTGCATATTCAAATACACTCTGACATATCAGAGTCGCTGCACACTTGAGACAGGATTGGTCTTTGCTTGCACACCAGCCTTACACCCAGGATTCAGAGATGTTCAGTAGGTAGGGAGAAAATATGCAAATGTAATAGGGTTGGCAAGAATACAATCATGGAGCAGATCGCACACCAGAAGCTTTCTGAGTATTTCTGGAAACAGGAATTTTTCTTTTCTTCTCCTTTTTCAGGGGAAGAAATGGCACTATTTCAAAATAGAAAGTTCATTGTTATATAAGACCATAAATTCTTTGACTGCTTTTGACCCTCAATATGTGTAAGAAAATTAAATTCATCAAAGCCACAATGCTTATTTGGAGATTTTAAACACGAGAAGCAGTATTTTCACATAGTTTTCACATGTCATTTCAAGCAAGCAGTGAGAAGACAAAACTGTAATCACCCTCAGGAGTAACAGCAATGATTGCCATTCTTGTATTGTAGTACTGAGTCTTCAGAAACAGTCTATGACATAGCCTTCACCTCTTCTCCTGTATGCTCCTTTGTTGTTTGCAACCAAATGCCTTGAAGTCACACTTACAAACACCAGAGCTTGAACTGTAATCTGCTTCTTTTTTTTTTTTTTTTAACAGCTCGTTAACTTCCCCAGCACTGATCACTCTCACACCATGCTGATTATCGATCACTCAAAAAGTGCCCCGCATTCGCTTGCATTGCCCTCTGTAAGGCATCATAATGCCCCCCACGCTCCAACCCTTTCTCATTACTTGTCCCGGGACATCTCCTAAGATGCAAAAATATTGGTGGGACATTTCCTTTGAGCTGCACTCTGACTGGCATGGGGGGAGGATCATGCCATTGGTGCCACACACCTCTGCAGGCCGACATGCAGTGACTTCCAGGTGTACAGAAGTGACCTCACCTCCTGATCCACTCACTTGGACTCCACATGCCAGAAGAGCCAGTCATTGCCCTCCTGGCTTGACAATCTTCTGCACTGCTCCTTTTTTGCAACAGCTGGTAAAGTTCGACTTGCTGTCACATGAAAGGAAACAAACGGAGGAGAGTGAGGGCAGCAAACTGACGTGCGGGGGTGTGCAGGAAAAAGGGGGGAAAGAAAAAGGAAATTCGTTAAATGAAAATCTGGCTGCTGCAAAATCTTTTAGTGCATTAACGCAGCATGGGGCCTGAATCTGTGGTGTAAGAGCCCGACTGTGTCCTCTGTTGCTTCATTACTATTTTATTGATTTCAGAGGGAAATATAAATCCAGGGCAGTCTGCCCGCCTTAGCAAAGCACAGGGCTGCCAAAGTTAATGTGCTAAAAGCAGGGAAATTTTGGAATCAAAACGGAGAGAAAATGAGTCTATAATATACTATAGTTTGTTTAAATGACAAAAAAGTTTCATCTCCATTTTAAATTATGCTACATTTTCATTTTCACTTTTTCCAAAGAACCTAAAAAATGTGGGGAAGACACAATACAAAACTTATTTTTAAACAGAGCTAGCTGCAGCTTGAAACCAAAGTAATTGCATAAATTCTCAAAAACCCTACTGTTTGTTACCTCTAAAATCACTTAGCACAAGGGAACTTTATTCTTACTACTGAAATAAAATGCTGGTAGAGATCCAATGCAGAAGTATCCCAGATAAGAAGTGTTATAAATTGGTATTATATTATAATTGGCATGACAAGATTAATTTTTATTATAAACTAGATTATTTCATTGGGCGCATTGACCATTTTGGAGGCTGCAATTAAAGAAGGAGTTTCTGCCAGTTTATCACCCTTGCACCCCTGGGACAGCTGAGCTCCCACATCAAACTGAGAACTGAAATCCTCTGCCACCCACCCAGCAGTGCATCACCCTTGTAGCCACTTATCCTGGTCCTAGATACACAACAAAATACTTAACATCCAGATTGCTACAAGAAAGCGAAGGAGGTCTGGCTTTTCAACACCAAATGCTGATAGTTTTGTGAACATGTGCATGAGTTTTCCTGTGGAAAGGAATGTAAAATTAGAGAAGTCCTTGTGGCTACTGAACTGGAGGTAAGTATGGTATTTTCCACCAGTCGTTAACCTCTGTACCCTCTGCCTTCACTCCAGATGTTTCCTTTCCTTCCTCAGACCAGCAGCATGTGAGAAACTCTGCAACAGAAAAAACTGGAGGAATCCAACATACAAACAGCATTGTGTTATGTTGGAGCCAATGTTTACATCTCAGCAAATATAAGTACATGAAATTTTATATATTTATTTAGAAATAGAGCATAGTCCCAGTGCCAGCCCCAGGTGATTATAGCAGTGCGTCTTTTTTCATCAGGACTAAAACTGTTGCTTCCTAAGACCTAAGAAAACTCTGTAGCAAGTGTGTATGGAGTAAAACACAGCTCCAGCAACAGCTGGTTTTGTCTTCTAGTAGGTTTAAGACCTGAATCTTAAAAAACCCTTTGGAAGTATTGTTTTTCTTATTTGAGGTCCTGGCAGTCTTATAAATGCACATCCATTATTTTTAAGTTAAATTAAGTTTGGAGAGAGAATGGGTAGATTGGATGGAACACCTCAACTCATACTAGGACACCTGGCCAACAGCTTGCTCTCATCTACTTCCCAAGTTCCATTATCTACACACAAAGCTGCATGAAAAAATATTTTTCTGTTTCTGTTTTGAATTTCCCATCTTTTATACCTCCTCGTTCTTACTCCAGGAAACAGAATAGAAGTTCTATACATCTTTCCTGGACTTTTCTTTGGTTTCAGACCATTCTGATTTTGAGATCACATTGTTTCATCATGTTGCCTCCCGATTATGCGTCTATTTAAAACACCTACCTTTATTACTTTTTGTAAGACACTTTTTTTTCAGATACTTGAGAATTACTGTTGATTTTCCTTAGACTCCCTTGTTTTTGCAGTAACATTTTGGAGACAGAGTAGAAGGAGAGGAAGAGAAGAGAGCCTAGCTTTTGAATTTTTTCCTGGAGGATGTTGTCTTTCTCCATTGACTATGTAGGAAACCATACTGACATCTTATGCGATTTCTTTCCTATAGCTGTATGTGAACAGAGGTTTGTATTGATCTGTGTAAAATGATGCCCAGGAAAATACAATGGCAGAAAATAAAAAACAGAAAAGCTTTCCAAAAATGCCAGGCTGAATTAAGTAGGCCCTACCAAGAGTTGTGCGTTAATAAACTCCAAACAAAAGTAGTGTCAATTATGCATATACATTCCTTATTGCATATTTTAACATAACATTTTTAAAAGCAAGTCAAATAAAACAAAACCATGCAAAATACATGCATTCATAAAAGAAAATGTAATTTTTAAAGTCTGTAAAAATTAAACAAGCCTAGGTATATTGTATTAAAATAAATGAAAATTCCAGAGTAAGTAGCAAAATATTTTAGCAAATAATTTTGTTTCCACAGAAATCCCACATGAAGTGGAAAGCACAAATTAGCATGGTTCTGTAACTATTGTTCTGGTCCTCACTAATACATTGTGTGATATGAAAAAAGAGAAATTTCATTAATTTTATCCACAAAATACACCTAGTAGCTCATTTAATCTAGCTATTCTTGTATTAGCCATTATTTTACTCCATATTTGGAGTATATAAAAACAAATGTAGTGATGACTGTAAAAAAATGTAAAAAGTATATAAACTTTTTAAAATTTAAAAAAGTATAGAAGCTAAAAAGTCCACAGGAAGACATGCTCTGTATATGTCTTCTTATTCCTGCTTTGAATCTTACTTATTTTCTATTATTTTCTCTATTTTTTTCTTCCTCCTGGATTTTGGGCATACATGTTGTCTAGCTTGATACTTCATTACTTTCAGGAAATTCATATAAGTTATTTTTTTCAAAGATGTTCACTGAAGAGCCAACCTTGTTATTAATAAATTAACTGAATGTTTTTTTGAAAGTGCCCCTCTATAAAAAAATTAAAGCAACCTAGATTGCAAACCTTAGATTTATTAATACATGCACAGACCTGAGTAAAGAAAAAGTCACTGGAAGCCCAAAATAATTTGGAAATCGAATTTTATTAATGAGAACCTGAGTTGCGAAGTGGGGAGGTGAAAGCATGTTTTCAAATTTTGATTTTTTTTTTCCTAAAATATATATTTAACTTGTTTAAAGCATACAGAGTTGTGCTCATTAAGTTCTGATTTTTTCCTCTACATAGGATGTTGGTATTTATTATTGCTGTTGATAATGAAATCTTAGGGAGACTCCTGTGAAGGGTCAGCTACAAGTATAATAATTATGTTTTCAAAGGCTGTATGTGCCCATCAAAGTCTGTTTCCCAGCTAATTGCATGAAAAACCGCACACAATGGCGCTCTCCTGTGTAACTTGCACAACATTGCAATTCATCATCATGGACATTGGCCGTGCATTTGACACATTCTAGTATGAGCTGTGATATTCGAGACCTAAAAGAGGCAGAGGCTGAGCGTGGAATTAAGACAAACAAAACTGAGCCCTTCCCAAATTTGGACCAAGCTGTGAATGCAGAACAGCCTATAATCAAATACTGAATGGCAGTGCAATGAAGCGCTTATGATCCCAATAAGGAGAAGAACATTCCTTATTTTTTCACAAGTTTCCTCTTTCTTTTCCAATGGGAATTGTCTTGGCAACTCAAGCCCTAGAGTGAAGCCTATAAACTGATGGTGTTTAGTGACCATCTGCACCAGTAGTTCCATTATCTGAGGCTGGAGATTGATTTTCCTTTTCCTTGCATGTTCACTTACCCTAATGCCTCAGAGTCTGCAATGGAGCCAGCAGCATATAATGCAAAGACAGCTTTTAAGACATCAAAAGTGAAAGCATCAGGAGCATCATTATATTCTGAATCTTTTGTAGTAGCTTTTTGTCTAATCCTCTTGTAACAGGAATCCACTGATGGTGGCTAGGCCCCTCCTTTATGAAGCTTAAGTGCAGAGCTCAGAGGAGCTTTGCTTTTCTCAGAGGAAGGTGCATAGGTCCACCCTATGTAAGCAATGGCTCCGTTATGAACAGGGACCAGTATTATGTACAACGATTTCATACAGGACCGGTAACTCAGCAGGGGATGCTCATTCAGATTTGGAGGCTGGAAACCAGCTGGATGTTATCTAAAAGAGTGTCAGACCTCAACAAATACATGTAGTGGAATGAATAGTACGTTCAAAGTTGTGTCAAGTAGTATTGCTGTTCCTAAGCCTTTGCCAGTGCTTATTCTAATTCCTCTTAGGAAATGTTTCTTTTCTCTCTCATTGATATGTCAAAGGCCCACGCAAATACCAGGGGAAATGAACTCATTAATTGACTATATAGGAGGAGAACTGAAACTGGTCAGGCACAAACGCCAGGTTCTGAAAAGGGCTCGGCATGCAGCGGTTGCCATTGTTCTTAGCAAACTGGTCTTAGCAGGACCTGCTGGATGCCAATATTTTTAAGAATCTGGCCACTTATTTAGGTACCTAAATGGGATCTGAATCCTGAAAATCTGTCCCTTTGTATCTAGTCAGTTTAACTATTTAGACATTTTCTCCCCAAGAAAACCCTGCAAAATAAAACCATGTGAATAGAGAAGAAGTGCTTGGCCTTTCAAAACCTTAGACAATGGTCCGCTTAAGAGCCCAGAAAGAAAGCAAATCTCCCTCCTGTCAGTGTGAGAGCAGAAGGAGACAGTACCTTCTACAAAGCTGAAACTCACATTGCTTTTGTTCTCACCACTTCTGAAACTATAAAGACACCTATGTGCCTATCAAGACTATACATGTAAAAATACACAAGAAAACAGGTACCATTATTATGCCATTAATCATACTGTGTATTCAAAATGCACTTTTCACTCCATGGTCTACTGCTCTATAAGAGAGTGATCCATTGGAAATATACATTATTGTACCTCTGTACTATGTCTATGAGGTAGATGTACGATAATCTTCCATTTAATGATGGAAGATACAAGCATTATTGGAAAAACAACAACAAATTTGGCTTCAGCTTGTTCAACATTTAAAGTCTAAATAAGAGCTGTGAATTTTAATGCATGCCTGAGTCTGGACCTTCAGCCACAAAATTATGTAGGAACCTAACTCATATTTAAATGCTATTTTTTTGCATTTGCATACAAAATGTAGTCTCATAGCATGCTCTCTGAGGATGCCCTGGCATTGCAGGACTGAAGGAATCTCTTTTTATTGAAGTTCCAAAGGTGCCTAGAAATCTATTATCATATTTATTCCTTTAAACATATACATATTAACACTGAGTGAGTGAAGTCCTGACTCTTGAGGATTTTGGGGTTTCATGTACTGCTTGAAATGATGGCTATTGCTGTATTAAGTATCTTTTAAGATGTTACAAAGGAACTCATACAACTGATTAAAACTCATAATGAAGTTTTACCCTTGTTTTCTCTTCACAGTGTGGCCTAGTGAGAACTGGGAACCTAAGCTCAATCCATTCACCGACCTCGGAGGTTAGAAAGTGCTTTTCCCATCACCTTCTTGCTTTAACCATGGATAGCAGAGGACACCACTATCTGCACCTGAAGTTCATATAATCGGGTAAGATAGAACAGGAAGGAACATAGGGTTCAAAACAACTGAAAAGTTAGGGGGAGCCAGTGCTTCTGGTCCACTGAATGGTTAAAGCCTCCTAAATCAGGATTAAGCAGTATATTGAATCCAGATCTGTGGCTATGGCCTCTGCCAGCAATGTATTTTCTCTGTATTCTTTCCTACATCATAGTAATAAATGGGGAACGCACTTACACTGAAAGCCAACATTTTTTTTGGTTGTTAAAAAGGAAATATTGCATTTTTAGGAAATATGAGTTATCTGTGGAACTCATTGCCACAAGATGTTAAGATGGGGAATATAACAGGATTTTTAAGAAGATTAAACCTCTGAGTGGTGACTAGGAACATCACAGATATGTCAGACAAAATAAGTAATACATAAGGGATGCAAAAACGCAGCTAAAGGGTGTATGCTAACTACTAACTGGTAAGAATGAGAGGAAAAAACATCTTTCACCCTGGTATAGGTGTGGCAAAATGGACTATTGGTTTTCTTGTACCTTTGAAGCATTAACACCGGTCACTGTCAGAGAAGATGTGTTAGGCTAAGTAGACCTCATTCAGTTTGATCATTACTTTGGCAATAAAATACAGCAAGCAGAGCAAAACAGCTCTTTCTTTTTAAACAGACATTTCTATAACAAAGAGAAACAGTAGCTGCACAATACCTAAGTCAATGAAATGAAATTCCATAAACTTGTGAAGTAAAATGTTTGGATCTCACCATGAAATTTTTCTGACACGCAAAGATCAGAAATAGTTTTTGTTTAGTGAGATATCAATATTTTTCTTCATTTTGAAATGGAAGGAAATAAAGAGCTATCAAAAAATGACAAGGTTATTTAACCATCTGATCTGGAGCAGATATTTAAACCTAGATCCCCAATATCCTGTCTGAATGCTTTAAGTACAATCCCAGTTTCTTGTGTTAGAGCTCTTCTCCTTCCATAAATATTTAAACACTGGCATATACCAGTGAAATTATGGTATATTTCAATGAAAAAAACAGTTAAGCTCCATTTGATTAAATAATAAAGTATAATCTTATTTTAAATAATATTATTAAATAAATTTAATGCCTCTTGTCTACTGATTATCAGTGAATTTATTATTTTTTGTTTTACTCAAATTTCGTACTTTTCCTATTGTCCCTCTTTTCATGTTTGTTGAAACTTATATTCTACAACACAACATTTCTTGCAAAAACATTACATCCCTTTGGAAAAAGGCTAACAAATTTCATTGGCATTATCAAACATCTTCATATATAGAATTCATATGTAGTATTTGGGCTACAAAGGAGAAACAGGAATCTTTTGTTTCCTCTGTTCAAATCCTGATCTCATACAATCATTTGTTTTAAGAATATAAAAGGCGCGAAAATTACCTAGTCAAATAATATTTTCTATTTGTTACTGTAGAGACTAATAACTTGTATCTGAGTAAAGTACATCTTTTGACAACATTTACAGCCTTTTTCTGAAGAGCTCAGGAAACACAGAATCTACTAGGATTTTGTAACCATCCTGTCAGAAATGTGCCTTTCTCATATGAAAAGTATTAACACATGCAGAAGAGCTGAGATACCTCTTTGTTACAGCAAACTCCATAACTCATTAAGTTAGAAAATGGGTTTTTTAGGTGTGTAAATACATGAAATCTGAGTTCTGCCTTCTTAAAATGTAGAAGACATGAGAACAGTGGTGTAGAAATACTTGTTTTTCCCTACGAAACAGTCTTTTACACTAGAAAATGATTAATGAGTTAATAGCAAAAGAATGGATCGTGTGGCTAATGAGGTCTCAGAAATGCTAGTAACATTGCCCGACTCATACATATCCACTGTCTACATTTTCAGCACTACAGGCATTGATGAACAGCAGGTATGAACTTACCTTATAGACACCCTCACCTTTATGTAGGCTTGATAGACATTCATTAGCATGGGGAAGGTGTCATGCACATTTCACATTGGATTCTTCCTTCAGATAGAAGGCCCTGAGAAACAGAGGGTGCTTACACTAATCAGCCTACCAGAAGGATTTATCCTTTTGTCATTGAAAAAGGAAGGGATGAGAAAACAATTCTTGAATATTTATATCAATGGTCATAATAAAATTGCTTGGCTCTGGTTCTCATTTACACCTAGTGGTAAGAAAGAACACCAAGAGCAAAGTTAGTTGTATTCATACTCAGGTCTCTCCTCCTTGCCAGACCACAGTGAAGTTGCCATAATGTAAATGTCAGTTGTGTGGTTTGATTTCATACCCTGCTGCCCACAGACAACCACATCAAAATAAAAATGCATGCTATGGAGAACAGTGTTTTGCCCTTTGTGAATTCTACAAATGCTGCTTGGCTGGTTTTCTAACCCTTGGGCTGTATATTTTTTGCAGACTGGGAGGGAAGTGTTTCTGAGCAGCTCATGGCTTCACCTTACATCTAATGGGCTGGGGACACCTTGACTCAATCATCTACTGAGATCATTAAGATCTTACAGTAAATTGACAAGATGTCCTTCATCACAGCAGATGACAGTCCACAGTGCTCTTGCATTTCACAACACCCCCGATTTTCTGTGCTGAATGTCTTTGCCATGCCAGCTCTCATTTATAAAGTGGTATGCAAGCAGCTCCCTTTTTACATACACACAAGCTAAAACTGATCCAGAACAATTTGGATGCGGACAAGATACGGAGGTGATTCCTGCTGCCCAGGAAAGAATCATTCTGCACTGGGGTGGCAATAGCTGGGGCAGTTAGAGAATGGGAAGTGTCTGGGCTGACAAAACACCCCTCACTACAATTCAGCAAGTGATACAGGTTCAACATTACATGTGGATTATAGCTATCTAAAATCTAGAGTCCATGCACCAAGTACCTGCCTAGTTCTCCAGATGCAAAACAGATATCTTGTTAAGGCAAGACTGAAAATTCTACTCTTACACAGAATGTTTGTGAACCTAAAGAGAAAGATCCCTTTTTCTTTCAAGACCATGTGTTTCTACAGATTCTCTGAGGAACTCACAGATGTTTGGCTACATTACCATTCTGCTTGATGAGCATTCAATAGCCTAGCAGACCTGTTGGGCAGAGGCCAGATTCTACCATTTATGCCGGTGTTTTCTGTATCGTTCCTAAAGTCCTTTTATGAATTATTTTACTGTGTAGGCAATAATACTCTGTTTTGTTTGAAAGATTCCAGGAGCTTTCTTTTGACTCCCCATCCTCCTAATGTGAGGAATGCCAGTAGTAACTGGCACACAGCCTTTCCCCTTTAATCTCCAGATAAGTGAAATGGAGAAAGAAACAGGACAGGTAAGGAAAAAAAAAAAGAAGACAGAAAGAGAAAGATGCAAAGGAGAAAAAAAACCAAAAAAACCCTAGAGACAAGGAAAGAGAGAAGGCAAAAAAAAGTATATGGAAAAAAACCTAAATACTGTTGCTTGTCTGCTTAAATTTCAAAATTGCTCCACAATGTCATAATAGGATTAATAGGTTTCAAAGGACTAATAATCACTGGTATGACTGAATGCCTTTTAACTGGCTCTGCTTAGTCAACCTAGGAGGACTTTCTGCTCCCCTGATTGCCATACATATGATCCCTTTCTTTGTGAGCTCTAACCTTTCATGGGTCATTTTTCTTCGTGCCTTTCTCTTTGCTTTTCCTTCTCTGTAAACTAAGGCTTCTCTTTTCTTACTCACCATGCTCTGAAGCCCCTTTCCCTCACTTTCTGCTCCAATTCCCCCTTCTCCCTGATACAGAAACATAAACGTGCTGCCTGACCACTTTGCTAGGGTACTGCTGAGAACTTCCCTAAGGTGATGGCATTATACTCCAGCACAAAAAAACCCCTCTGCCAGTGTCAAAACCAACTACTGCAATTTTCTCCACTGTGGCCCAGCTTTCTTCACTGAGGTGTTGGACTGTCAAGACACTGTTAGTCGTTTGCCTTCAGCACAAATTTTAATTAGCTGGATGAGGCAAAGAAATTCTACTATTTCTCAAATCCTGCTGCCTCGCAATCAAATATGAGTTCTCATTAAATTCCTCTTATGATGCTGGATTTGGTAGCTTCCTTATCTCTAGTAACCAGGCATTTCTCATAGATGTTATTAAATTTACTTAAAACTGTTGGTAAGAAATCCTGAAGTCAAATTGTATACTTTATATGCTAGAAATTGCATACCAAGTTCAATTCTATCTGTGGGGAAGCATTGTACTCTTAAGCAAGCTTTGCTGATTGTGTATAACTCTTCCCTTTTCTGGCATTCACTGATTTTCAGAAAGCCTGAGCAGCCATGACTGAATACTTGAAAACCAACCTGGACAGGCAATAAAATAATAGGCACATGGACAACCACTTCAGAACCAGAATTCAAAAATGTGTATATCTTAACAGGAGAAGAAACAGATATAACCCACAATTTACCACACTGGATTATCAGGAACTTTTTAGTTTTCTTTCCCAACTCATCAAACTTTCAAAAACATTTTAATTTTGTAGGCATGGCTCTTGCTTTTCCTAATAATAAGCATTCAGATTCAGCTAAAATATCAAGTCTTCAAGTGATTGTACTATTTTCTTTTTGTTTTGTTTTGTTTGTTTGGTTAATTCTTCATAGTCTTCTCAGTCTATGAACTGATGCACCATTCTCCTTTTGTCTCTCTTAGGAATCCTTAAAAAGCAAACACATCAGGTTCATTGACATTCCCCAGGAAGAAGGTAGCAAGTAGATGGTAGGTTCACATAGTGGTGACTCACAAAATTCTACTTCACATAATGTGAAATTAAACATGGGATGCTGAAGTTAACAATTCACAGGGGCTCAAAACTGTGCTGAACTGTTCTTCATGTGAGAAATGAGCTGTAACACCCATACGTCCAGCTCAGGAAGCCCATGAACCTCAGGTTATGGAGGCTTGGAGCATGTGCCAATGACAAATTACATTGCCTTGTCCTTATATTCTCCTGCTATAGCAGGTGAAGTACTGAGCTAAATGAACTTTTGACTTGAACCATTAGAGATCCATTTCTATTCTGAAGCTTTGTACTACACAGGACTCTACACACTGGGAATCTTCACCTATCTTTGAACCAGTTTCCAGTTACTTTGCATTGACAAGTATGTTCAAGGAGGCTGGAAAGCATTTGAATTAGCTTCCTAGTGTTGATTCTACCCATAGATCTACATGTAGATCTTAAACAGACTTTCTAAGTATATACATTAATAAGCACATTTGTTCATTGAATGAAATGTCATAAGACTGTCCTAGTAAACCTGGTGAATTGGTATATGTCTGAGAAATTTAAGAAGTGGAGATAGATGTCTCTGAGAATAATTCTTATGTACATTAGTGATCCTCTACACCAAACTGATTTCTTCATACTAATATAGCCTGACCATATCAGTTCCTTAGTGCATACCTGCTTTCCTTACCCTGTAATTAAACACTAGTACTTTCCCCTTTTTTCAAGAACTGACAAATTTCTGAGTGGACTTAAACTGGAGCCATTTCCTAGCTACTCAGTAATTATTTTTCTATCTCAGTGAACTAAGCATTTGTGTAGGAGTCTTAGTTAAAAAAAATAAAATAATTACAAAAAATCCCCTATGTTATTCTTAAGGACAAATGTACTTCTAGGCCTTTCTATATTCTGTACTTCATTCCTATTCCAAGTCCAAACCCAAAAGGGTGCTTCTATATAAATGCATGGACACCAATGGAAACTTAAGCTTTTTGAAACATATAGAAATCATAAATTCTGTCCTAGAAGCAGTCAAAAGACTCAAAGATCACTGATAAAAAGAAGACATTAAAGGCAGCACATCTCTGCTACACACCAACAAGATTTTCCCTGCTGGGTGACCTGCCTCAAATAACTGTCAAAAAGAATTAGTCTCAAGGGAATGTTTTGCTTATAGATTTATAAATGTTGACAATAATCCTAAATGGATGTTAGGGGAATTGACAAATCTCAGCATTTTTCTTGATGTATGTGTGCCTGGGGGAACTTTGGAGGCCCCAGCATTCATTAAAAAGAAGCAAGCCATTGACAGCTGACAGAGAAAGACAGGTAGCATAGCTAGAAAAGTAGAAGCTATTTGTTGACACAAATTGTGGAGTATAACCTAATAATCTAGTATTTTATTTCGCTGTTGTTTCTAGGCTCAGTCAGAGTGTGCAGACCATACAGCATGGTGTGCTTTGTGCAACAATAAAATTGCTTACTCTATAAATGGCTTTATTGTAGAAGTTTGAATGCTCAGGAAAATAATGTGGAACAGATTAAAGTTGGAATTAGTGCTTCCGTAAGGATCTTGGGGGCACCTGGGTGATGTATTTTTGTTTTTCCTATGTATGCACATGTGGTTTTTTTCCCCTGGAGGTCAATGTACATGTTAAAATAGCATCCTCTGGAAGAAGAGTTCTGAGTTTAGCTCTGTCTTCTTATCTTGATGTAAAGGAAAGGAGGGTAAAGACAGCAAACAAGGAAGCTAAGAAGTTTGGTTCTAACTTTACGTTTGTTTGTGGCCTAAATCTTTGCCAGGTAATTCCACCTAGAAATCTGTAACACGGTCACTGACAGAGAAACTTGCAGGATTTATCCAGGAGTCTGAAAAGGAGCTTAGAATAATTTTCCTCAATAGTGTGCTAACTGCAACTACCTTTTCTACCTATCAGGCTTCTGTTTAACTACTATTTGATAGTAGCTGAAAACCAGACAAATCTGACAATCTGAACTGTCCTTTATGGATTTATTTTCATAATGAAATGAAAAAAACCTATTTAAAAGTAGAATAGCAATTATTTGTGTCATATTGAGAAATAATACTTCCAAATTGCCTTAAAAAACATCTGCATAGATTGATTGCTAACACTCTACCATCCAGTTATTGCAGATGTATTTGTAAGTGTGTGTTTAAAGAGAGTGAAAGACTCACACAGTTATGCATAACATCCCTAGGATAGAAATGTATGACTTGTCTCCTATTTCCTACTGCCAGACAGCTCTTAACAGCAAATTTTGCAGTATTTTATTGAGTCCCATTTTAAACAAAGCTACCAACAAACCCTCCAGCACCCCTGGGGATCACAAGAAGACATTAATTTCCTCTGTTCTACATTCTCCCATGTCTTAGGGAAAGTGATTAAGTAGTAATAAAAGTTCTAGCAGTAATATAGACCAGGTCCCATTATAGGAAGCAGTGTATGTAGAGACTGATCATACTTGCAATCTTAACAGGCAAAATAAAAGACAACAACATAGCTGTCTAGAGGAAGGAAGTTGAGTAAAACAAATTTGGTGATTCTTGTCAATATCATATAGACAGTCTATGAAAATCTGAGAAATAACTCAATCTCTTCTGAATTTCTCCTTTGAGACACTCTCTTTGTGCTGCTCCTTTCTCTTTTGTCTTCCCTACATTGTATTTCTGACAAATATTGATAGAGTTACTGCATCAGCTCCCCTACACCAGGGTTAAAACTCTACCTAGGCTGACCCAAGGTTTTGCAGCTGATTTTCAGGAGGTTACTCTTTCACTGTTAACATCCAGCTGAAGGAAACTACATACTGTGTTTCATTTTTTTTTTCTAATAGTTCCTCCTCTATTGCAATAATTTCTATGCTGTTTCCCTGCTTTTATCTGTTAACTGTGTATCAATAACTGAAAACACTATTTCAGGAAAAGTCTTACCAAATCTTGACCTTTTTTTTGTGAGGCAAGAACGTGCTTCTGAATGGAGCCCCAGACAGCTGTCTTTTTAGAACGCACTGTAAACTTATGTTTAATTTCCTGTCAGCTACCAGCCTTAGTCCATCAGTATTGCCTGACTTCTATATACCATGGAATATCTGTATTTTGGGTTGTTTTTCACAAGAAGTAATAGTTTCCATTTTACAAGCTGACACTCAACATACCGCAAGACATATTTGTAACTTTTTACTTCTTTTTGTGTTATTTTTCTGGTTTCACAAATGTTTTTTTGTTTTTTTTTCCTTTGTCATGAGTGTAGATATGAAGACTGGTTGTAAAGAAATGGACATATGAGTAAAATCCCAAGTTCCTGGTAGGTGGGTGAAGTACATTACTTCTGGCACTATCCTGTTTCCAGAGATAGAGTTCAGAGGCATGCAGGTACAAGCTGGCTCAGCAGCTCATCCAGTTTAATGGAACTTAATGAGTTCTCATACATTTTCATGAAACTCCTAAGCTTAGGAGGAAATATAATTTCTAAGACAAAAAAAATTAGTGAAAAGGTTAAATGAGTGTATATATTGGAGAA
The DNA here is from genome assembly GCA_033124195.1 of Coracias cyanogaster. Taxonomy (NCBI): domain Eukaryota; kingdom Metazoa; phylum Chordata; class Aves; order Coraciiformes; family Coraciidae; genus Coracias; species Coracias cyanogaster. Next base: position 124,818 of record JAVSBS010024379.1, read on the forward strand.
GGATTCATTATGAAGCTCTGTGCTTCATCTATTGTGTTAAGTTGGTAAACTCTCACTGACTTCTGTTTTCTAGTTACTGCATCTGACACATTTTATTCATGAGCACTTACTATGCTACTTCTACAAGATGGGATTCTTCTCACCCTTCAAAATTAGGCCTATAATTTAAGGTAGTCATGTAAGCTTACTTCATAACTTCTAGAGGACAAGAAATACCTCCATTTGAAAGTGCCTTTAAAACTGGTGGAGTGGTCTGGGGTGTCCACCAACCCTCACTGATTTTAGGGTAAGCTGGAACATTTCCTTCTCCATCAGAAGCCTAACTTAAACTAGTTATAACAGTATGAGATGCTTCCCACCAAACTGAGTGTTTGCTTTTGTTCTTAAGCAAAACATTGTTTCTTTTCACCAAACTCTTCTTGCTTTGATGCAGTTTTGGTATGCCTCTGATAGCTAACTGGTGTTCAGCCCCTGGAACCCCATGTGGATGAGTGAAAAAACAACTTTGTCGCTCTCATGAAGCTCATTACAGATGCTGTGCAGCAAAATGACATAAGAAATCATCTTCATTATCAGTGAAACTCATTATGAGAGGACTAACACAAGGATCTCTGTGTCCTTTCAAGTCTCACATGGGACAATACAGCAGGACATCACCTGGGGTGAAAAGACGCCTGAGTATCTGTGTTGGAACTAGGCAGTATCTGTGTCTGAAACAGTGCAGCAGCTCACAAGCTCCATGTGTTTGGGATTGTAGCGGCAGCCCTTTGCCTCTGCTTTCAGTGCAAGAAAAACATGGACAGTTGGACACGGAGTCCCAAATTTATTAAAAAAACACCAACAAACAAACCTAATACTGTTATCGGTGGTAAAAGTAATATTTAGAGGACAGTAGCACATTACAGAGGACAACCATTTGCAGCTCTCTGATCCAGCATTTCTCTTATTTCCTACAGATGATGTGTTGGCAACTCTTTCTGCTCCAGGACGTATGTTTTTCTCCCTCCCACACTACTTCTGAAGTCTCTCAAAACGTGATAGAAAACGAGCTGCAACTACATGCCATCAGCTGCTGCAGGGCAGCTCTCTCCATGTCCTGCCAGGGAGGGGCAGCGCACCCCTGGGCCCAGGGGTGAAGAGGGCATCTCGGGAGATTTCCTGCTGATTATGAAAGGTGAGTGATGGAGATGAGGGAACATCAGAAACTGGTGAACTGCAGGAAACAGACACCATTATCTTTCCTAGTTTCTCACAACAACAACAACAGTTACCTGGGGCACACCAGACATTTTACTTCATGTAGCAGCTAATTAGCAGAGACCACTGGTACAAATTTCTGTGTTCCTGATACTGATGGCAGCTCCAGTTTATGTAGAGATCAGCCCTGGATTGTGTTGTTTCCACCCACTCTCTCTCTTCAACCTGGTTTGTAATTCAGGTTATATCACTTCAAAGAGTTTACCTTCCCCTGTGTCATCCAGCTGCAACACACCTAAGCAAAGGCAATGGATTTACATTGAGGTGGAAGAGAAATCAGTTCAGAGATTTGAATGTTCAAAGGAAATAGTTTTTCCTTGTTAGAAAACCATTCCCTATCTATTGCTGACGGGTGTTGCCTGGAAGCACAGATGATTCATTTCTTCTACATACATAAAAGCAGGGTTTAGAAGATGCACAAAAGATGCTTTTAAAATGTTCAGCAGAATTATCTCTGGATGAACATATTAGGTGTCTATTGCTACTGAAACCTAAAAATAGCTGTGTTAGTTTTTCAGATCTTAACTGAGTCAAACACTGCATTAACAAAAACAGTGCCACAAATTCCCTATTTATTCTCTGTGCCTAGGAGTCATATGGTGAACAACTTGCATGAAAGTTTGAAGAGGCAACAAAATCTGCATGAAAAGGGACAACAGACACATCACAAAAACATCTTGTGGGAGAGCAGTGAGGATGAAACTACCTATGCCATCTTTAATACTTTTATTTAAATAAAGTTGATTTTATTTTATCATTACTTTTCTCATTATATAACCCAGCACATAAATGACACATCACTACATGAGGCTTCCTAATTTCTCCTACTGACCTGCCAAAATCTGCTGATACCCTCCTGAACGCTGTGACAGAAGACTGAAACATTCTTTAGTGTGCAATTCCTGCAGGCAGAAATAGGAATATTGATGTGCATCTAATGTGGAGTCTCTCAAACTGCTGCCTGTGGTGACCCACCACATCACTGCTGATTTGAAGACCCATATCACATACACCGTGTTTCATCTGAATGCTAAATGTGCACAATTATTTGTGCTCATGATCAACATTGGTTCAGAATCCTAACAATTTGGAAATAACTGTTTGGGAGATGCCACTGATCAGCTGTGAGCAAGATGCTTCACCTCTGTGTGCCTTTGTTTCCCTTCCAGCACCATCTGTTTTGCTTAATTAAAGCAAAAGCTCTTCACTGTAAAGACCATCCCTTCACAGGCATTTGTGTAATGCTTTTCACAGAGCACCTCTGAATTCATTTAAGAAACAAATCTGCCAAGCCAACATTGATTACTACTATTAACAATATCTGTTTTAACTTGTCAGCTATGATAGCACTGTTACTAGCAACATAGCAAACCAGAATCCTAAGAAGCAAAAAAAAACCAACAAAGTTTAATATGAAAAACCAAAGGACCCTGTATACTCTTCGGGGTACTGCTCTTTCAATCAAATATTAAAAGAATCCTAGCATCCAAAATGTATCCTAAACAATCATGATCTTCTCCAGATTGCTATGGAGTATAGCAACCTCTGGGTGTGTAGGATACTTCAAAGCACTTCTCAAAGCATCATTTTTCATACAGTCATTTGCATGCAGTTTTGCAGCCTTGTTTTTCATGGATTTTTCAAAATGCTAATTTTTGCCTACTCTGCTATAATCTACTTAGAGTTTGGGTAGGATGTTACACAAGGGATGCAAGGGAGATACAAGGGATAATATCAGGAAGAAATCAAAGGCAAAGGCTGTTGCCTAGCTTTAGCTCCAGAAATAAAGCTGTTTCAACGCAACCCTAATTACAGTTTTGTGGTGCTTTGTCAAGCCCTGCTGATAAGTTTCCCTGGTAAACAGCTCTTTATTGTTCTTTCACATTCAGTCACCATGGCAACTAGCATTTTAGGGTTTGATCCTGAGAGATGCCAAGCACCTGCTTCTATATCTATGGCAGAGGAGGATTCGAGACATCTTGTAAGATCAGTCCTTTCAATGACAACAGATTTGCTAAAGAAAAAGAAATAAAAAAAAAGAGCTTTCAATGTGTTTATTTGGAAGAATCTGTGGGGAAGAAAAAATCACAGGTAAAACCTGGCCCCAGTTATACCTTACAAATATACACTGTCTGGTCTTGGGTGTAGTGCAATACAAGACAAAAAGAAAAAAAAAACCCAACTAGCCTAAGGATCTAATTTGAAAGGAAATGCAAGTCAGAAACAGAGCCCCAGAGTGTCACTAACAAAACATTGGGAAGATGAATTCCCTTTCATTCACTGTCAAATCCTTCAGTGCCTTCTTATTGTAAAAAAATATTGCTTGGGAGGTCAAACCCAGGTGATAAACAGCTGAGCAAATTTTCTATTTTAGCTTCTGAATAATCCCTGAGGGACTCTCTTTTGTCTTTGCTGCTTATGTTGACCTCAAACTGTTGGTCAGAGCCTAGAGGAATCACTCAATTTAGCAAAGAGTAGGGTTTTTTTTTCTGTACAGCTTCATTTCCTCTGAATTTATCTTGGTGTCTCAGTAGGAAGATAGAAGATTTCTGTCAGCAGTTAGCAGATAGTTTGAGTGTGAGCAGGTGTGAACATACCGATTGCTTCCTTATCTGATGCTGTCTGAACATGTTGGACCGAGCAGAGAATTACTTTGGTATCCTCTAGTAAATTGCCAGCTGTGTACTCATGCTGCCTCCTCTGACAAACCCCTTTACCTCCAAGTCTGCAAAAGTCAGCTTTCGTACTACCCACCTAGCCCGATTCTGCTATCATGCGCAGCATTGTTAACCAGGGTCACATCATCAGCTCGAGGAATTGATTCTGTTTTCATAGAATCATAGAATGTTAGGGGTTGGAAGGGACCTCTGGAGGTCATCAAGTCCAACCCCCTTACCAAGAAGGATCATAGAATCTAGGGCAGGTTACACAGGAATGCATCCAGATGGGTCTTGAAAGCCTCCAGAGAAGGAGACTCCACAACCTC
>JAVSBS010024379.1:133411-161480 GCA_033124195.1 Coracias cyanogaster
ATCTGGTCTAGATGTATTTTGAATTTCAAACAGCTGGAACTTTATCAATGTTTTTCTCCATCAAAAGTGGTTTAGAAAAATTGTAAACTGGGCCCCTATGGAGGAGCTACATGTGATGTATTCCTATGAATTACACACAGTCACTTTTATTCAGTAACAGAGAAACAGACTTTCAAGAACTTGAATCGCAATAAGAACACAAAAGATAGACTTTTCCTGAAAAAAAAAAAAAAAGGAAGCTGAGTTCATCTTCCTCTTCTCTTCTGTGTACATCTGATATTATTCCCGATTGCCAACTGTACTCGTTAAGGTTTTCCTTGGACTTGTCCTGACATATCCCTGAAACAATCTGAGCTGCAAGTATCTGGAAGCCAAATTTCATTGCTGTTACAAATGTCTAAAAACTAAATGAGTCATGAACTGCCAGGAATCTTTTCAAGGCTAAAGTCTTCATGTTGAAGGTCTGTCCTCCTTCAGAGATAGCTAACTCTTTTAACTGGCTCAATCACTATCACAAACTGAAATTTTTTTTAAAAAAAATTATAACTTATCTTCTTCGCATAAAAAATTAAGAAAGAAAGAAAACCAACTATGTTGGGAGAGGGAAAGGAGGTTGGAATAAAAAATTTGAAAGAAACAAAATTAACAGAAGCATAAAGAAACTGAAAAAAAAGAGAATTTTTTATAAAGCATTTGGGTTTATTATTTTTGTTTTACAGGAGTGAGAAAGTCTAGAAGCATTTATTTATATCTACTGAGGAAAAGGTTTTGTACAATTTAGTATGTTTCTCTTAGTTGCAGTGAATGCAGTTACTGGAGGAAAAATACAAGGCACAGAATATACATATATATACATATAAATATATACATACTTATTTTATCAGTAATGGCATTTAATTTAGGAACTGTGATTTCCAAAGAAAACAAAAATGAATGAAAATAGTAATATTCTCCCAAAACTTTCATGGCTACAGTTGTATTGCTGTGGAAGTGCCTCACATTGAAGCTGATATTTGTTCCTCCTACATGGAATATGAATGATTTAAATAAACTAGTGCCACTGCAGTTGGATTTCCTTGGTGATAGAGGGTTATATTCTGTATCAATTTACCTAGCTCAGTTCATTCTTTTTGTGCAGATAATTCTTTTTTGTGGAGAAAATAAAAAATGGAAAAATAACCTAAAAAACCCAAACACTAACAAAAAAAAAAGGAAAAAAGAAAAAGATATATTTATCTGGGAATTTGAGGAGATGGAGGGTGTGATTAAAAGCACTTTCATTTGATGGGATTGTTTCTGCAGCCTGTAAGAGTGCATGGATTTGGATACTCTGGTTTGAAAACTAATAACTGGATAAAACAAAACCTTTTTTTTGGAGACTAGTGAGCTGCTACATAAATGATTTTCATCTAAACCTTTGCTGATTATTGAGATAGAGACCTTATACTGTAGAAACTCTTCTTGAAATATTAATTATGATGTCTTCAAGTCTGATAAAGGTCTTGTGTCTCCCAGTTCTTTCACTTTACCTCCACAGGGGTCTTTGGTCTTTGCTATACCTTAGCTGTTCCACACGGAAGGAAATTTTGATGTTGACTACTCTTCACTGGATGTTGATCTCTCTCCTTTGACCACAGAGGGCTTTAAGCAAGGCCAGGTGAACACAGACCCTTGTGTGATTAAACAGAAGACATTTCCTTAATCTATTTTTCCTTTTTTTTCTCATGCTATTGTAATATTACAGCAAACAGTTGCTGTATTACACTCAGTTGTGCAGCTGTTCTGTGCCAAATTAGTGTTAAAATAAATGATACGTGTAGTTTCTAAACTCCTTCAGAACAAAAGCTGTTGCTGAAAGGTGGAGATGTCTAGTCACAGAATCACAGAATCATTGAATGATAGGGGTTGGAAGGGACCTCTGGGAATCATCTAGTTCAGCTGCCCTGCTAAAGCAGGTTTACCTAGATTAGGTGGCACAGGATCATGTCCAGGTGGGTTTTGAAGTGTCCAGGGACAGAGACTCCGAAATCTCTATAAGCAGCCTGTCCCAGTGCTCAAATCAGCCTCAAAGAAGTTTTTCCTTATGTTTAGGTGGATCTTCCTGCATTCTAGTCTGTGCCTATTGTCCCTTGTCCTATCACCCCTTATCCTATTCCCCAATGAAGGGAAACTTCGTTAGATTCCTCTCTACCCAACTCTCCAGCCTGTCCAGCTCTTGTTAAATGGCAGCACAGCCTTCTGGTGTGTCAGCCACTCCTCCCAGTTTTGCTGAGGGTACACTCCTTCTCTTCATCCAGTCCTGTCAGTAGGAGCCATTAAAAAATAAGACTTAAAGCTAGATAATATGCACAGAAAAAAGATATCCTTCATCTCAAAACATTTTTGACCAAAATAAGGAACAAAGCAACTTTTATGCTTATCTCAAGGAGATTTTAATATTTTTTGCTTTGCCAATGAGGTAAATAGGGGCAGAACACTTCAAGGTAGTTTTTTTAGACTCTGCCAGAGATTCAAGCTTAGCAAGTCAAATAATATCACACATAGTCATCATTTCTCACTGAAGACTTCTGAGTCCTGAAGTTCTGTTACCAATTGATACTTAAACAACTGACACAATACCCTGACAAGCCACAGTTTTACCCCTCCTGCCAGCCAAAAACTAATGGTGGCCAAGGTATTATTTGTTTCAGCAGAAATGGCAGCACAGAAGATTCATAGGGTACTAGATGTCCCATACCCTTTGCTGTTCACTATACACAAGAGCACTCCAAAAGGAAGTCAGCCACATGACACTGTGTAATAGAGTTCTCAGCTTTGTCTGATTGCATTACAAACACCACACATATTGAAACACTCTGGCAGCTTCCTAGAGCTCACAGTGAGGAACCTGAACCTTTTGACCTCAAACATCTTATTAAAGCCTATGCCGGACTGTCTCCATGAGGGAAAAACCAAGAAACTACTGGACTTATTCTCCTCTATAATTCATTCAAGTAAGCCCTTGCTGAGTGGACGACCTTTGGCTTTGATGTTAAAGTCTCCTAATTGGAAGGAAGTGAAGTGTTAGCCTGTCAGGTTATTAGTCTCCCATCAAATACTTTTAAGAGGTATCACAACACTGAAGTTCTCACACTAGTGCAAAGAGATCATGGAGTGGCCTGTTTTTTGTTAAAATGTTTAAAGTTTGCATCTAACAACCTCCTCAAAATTTAATATACATGGAGTTGTCCCTTGATATTTCTTTCCTTTTATCTCTACCTTTTCCCTCTCAGAGTCTCCATCTTTCTATTGCCTACAGCACATCGCCTCCTATTAGCAGGAATGTGGGGAATAACCGGTGTACGCTATAAAGTCTCAGGCTTCATATTACAGCCTTGATTCAAACACAGCTATTGCAAGCCTAGTGTGACCTTCCTCTCTGCTGCTTGATTGTGAAATGCTTACTTCTGTGTGATTTTTCCTCCCAGGAGAGTGACCTCTCAGAAGAGTGTCCTTACAATAAGTAAAATTAAAACCCAACGAATTCTGGAGGATGGTTTAGTTCTAAAGACTCAGCCCAGATGCAGGCTTTGTTATGTGCTTAATTTGTAGTATTTACCTACACTAAATTAACTTAAAACTAAACATACAATGCTGTTGTCTTAATTACTAGTGTTTTCCTGCACTACAGATTGGGTACAGAAGGATAAGATGTTTGTTTCTTGGACAGATCCACCTAGTCCAAAATGAGAGTTCAATAGAGTCAAAGTCTCACAGGGATGCGAATAAATCCTTCCAGGACCATGCAAAGTTTAATTCTCTGTAATTTCTATTCTTCAAGTTGTCAATAGCATCCAAAATGTCACAGTGAAGGAAATCTGTGAAATGGTATAAAATAACTACCTGGGAAGGAAGTTCTAAATTGTCAATGCATATCCTTTGGAATTATAAAGGTAGTTATATAGTCCCATCTGCTCCATTTCTTATTTTATAATATGAGCCTAAAGAAATGTTGTAATACTGGTGTAAAAGTTTATGTTCTACAAAGTTTTTTCCATTTTGATTTACCTAATGGCAAGTTTATGCAAACAATTGTCTGTGGCATTTCATGCACATCTTCCACAATGTTAAGCACTCTTTTTGTTTTGCAAGATGATGTCCATATGAAAGCAAATCTAATGTTCTTACTATGCATGTCACTTTCCTGGCTGAATATGACCCTGCACTATTATCTCTTCTTCATGCAAGTGTTTGATTGCTAGTCAGCTCTCTCACTTTACCTCATGCTTAGTTCTGACAGCACTTTCATCTGCTTTTGGATGGGTCATGAGTTTTGTCTATTGCAACCACTTCCTTAAATTTCCCTCCGCTGTTTCTTTTTCACCACCTTGTCAACATAATGCCCTTTTGTAAAGTGATTTCTGTCTCTGAATATCCAGTATTTTATCATTAAACATTGTGGGGTCTCACACTTCAGAATTATTTTGATGACTTTGTTTTTCATAATTTTAAAAATTATTTTTTTCTGATAGCTTAAGCAATCAGATCCAAGATTTTTTTGCTTTCAGTGTAGTAAGCTTGCTCACTATAAATCCACCCTCCAAAGATATCTGTGTCACTTTACCAAATATGTGTGCTTCTGGGATGAATGTCAATTACATGTTTGAAATAATTAAAAAAATAATCTCAACAGTCCTCTTCCACTCCATCCAATTGCCCACAAGTCTGGATGCAAGAGCTAATAACTGCACACTTTTTGCATTATTCTGAGTGAGAATCAAAGTTTAATTTGGTTTGCTGTCGTTATTTTTGTTTTCTCTTGACATCAGATATTGATATGGGCTTTTCACAGAGTAGGAGCATGGAAATAAAAATGTTGTTTTATTAATACAGCTATATTTCAAACACATTCAATTTGTATTTGAATAAGCAACAAGAAGCATTTACAAGTCACTGCCTTTGGTATTTTAAAAGTGGACAGCATATACCAGGCTCCCAGCTGTGCTCAAATACCACTCATATCCCTATATAGGCATTATACCTCCCATGTTTGTGTCATTAGCAAATGTCACTAGAGTAACATGGGTCACTGTGGAAAATACTAAATTAAACAAGATTTTAGAGTGATCCACAGAGAACTTCACAAATAATATTTCTCTGATAATCATTCTCCTTTCAGGACACCTCTGTCGTGAGCTGTCTCTTTGACTAATTCCTTCTGCACCTTGTGTGTACCTTATGTATAATATTCTTCAGTCCAGCTAATAATTATCACACTTTTCATTACTGAAAAGTGAAGGCCTTAGTGAAGTCCAGATATCTTAAACCTACACATTTCTTCTATGTCAAAAAAAGACTCTTTTATCAGAAAAACAAGATAGATAAGTGATGTGCCTATGGAAATTTGAGGTGAAATTTTATTTCATTTTACATTTATATCCACTTATTTTTCGCTCTTTCAAAATTTACTCTTGGGCCAAAACTTAGCTGGTACACACTAGTATAAGTCTGTAATACATCTTAGGAGTGATTATTAATGATTAAATAGTAGGTAAAGAAATAGATGATAGTTTCCCTGAACTGTCCTGAATTGTCCATTACTGCATGTCAGCTTGGGCTTCCTTGCCTTTGATTTTCCTCAGCCCGCCATACCACCAAGTAACCACCATGACTGTGTATATCATTAACAGAAACTGTGCCTTTATAATCCCTGGAGTACATAACACTTAGCACAAGCTACTTCATCTGGAGATGTGCTGACTTAGAGCAGCTGGGAACCTCTCCTTTGTGTTAGATTTACTGCCCATCTGGAAGACACAGAAGATAGAGTTTGTATAGAACTGGATTGTAACGTAAGCCACATTAAAGAAGAGATCAGAATAGGCATATATAGAATTCCTTTCAAGCTATCTTTGCTTTTAAACTGCAAAGAGCTCTAATTTCCAAAATTATAGATCTCAAATATACCTATGAAGCCAACTCTGAGAAGGTTGGTGAATAGGCTGTTACATCAGTACATAGTCGCTGGGAGCAACCAGAAAATATGAGCATGGTTATTCATGATTGGCATACCTATGATTGCTTAATCTCAGCTATCTAGATAAAAATCACATTATGAGAGCCTGAATTTAGCATAATCTCAGCATGAGCTTTGCAGTCTCATGGAGCCCAGTGTGGCTGAATGCTGGAGGCCATGTGTTCCAGGTTGTACCTCTGCGGTCTGGCCTATGTGTTACTGACACTGAGGATGAAAGCCAGCAGCAATCCCACCTCTCACTGCAGTGGGGCTGCATCTGGCACACATACAGGCTGGTCAGCGCTGCGAGTTGTAAAATGCACACAAGAAGGACTGAGTCTTCTGAAAAGCTGCCGATGACACTCAAGCATGCCCTTCCTGAGAGGAAAGAGCTGTTACAGAGCTTGCTACCTTGGCTTCATTCATGTTTAACAGCTTGTCAAATTGCCAGACCTTCATCAAGAAAAAAGTGCCACACAGCTTTTGGAAGAAAACCTTACCAGAAAGTAACAAGGAGAAAAACAGTTTTATCTGAAATTTCCCAGAAATAGACAGCCTGAGGAGGAAACTCAGCATGGAGCATTAAACAAAGGATTAGTTTGGAAAGTATATGAGGTCTGATAATAGTTTCTTGTGGTGCAAACAGTTCAACAACTGTAATAAAGGCAGTCATGCCCATAATTTATTATTAATAAAAATTAAAAAACCAAGATTTAAATTTGATTAGCTGCATAACATATCAAAAAAATACATTTCATAATGATAATTTTTATGACTCTGATAGAAGGTTGTATGCTACTCCCGAAATCTGCTTTTCTTTCCTGCTGCTACTGCAATCATGCTAGGGCTGTCTAAATGCAGAATATGGCTAATATTTACTTGAATCTTGAGATTTCAATAGTGCATGGAAAGCTTCTAATCTGCTACTCTGGAAACCTTTGTCCTTGGCTGTATCATTCAGATTTCTAAAACTGTCTGATAAAGGAACTTCTATATTACTTCTACTTTCATTCCCTGCCCCTTCCATTTCCTTGCAAATTAAATATTCTAAAGGATGTTTATGTATTGACTTGATATTTACTCTGTTAAATAGAATTCACCCCATTAAACAGAATCAATTTATCTGGATCCAGAGTAATGGATTCCCGTAAAGCTTCCCATCACTCTAGCCATCTACTTGAAAGCAGAAGGCTGCTACTTGTGAGATGTTATTTCCTACATGCTTTCTAAGGAAAAATGTTTTGCTTATCTAATGAATAAAGCTTGCTTTAGATAGATTGCAACTGTAGTATCAGCTTCTCTGTATTTTATACAACAGGATAATTGACAATTTATTCAATGGATAACCAGAAAATGCTTGACCATAATAATAATTGGAGTGAACACAAAAGAATTCTAAGTGCTACAGTCTAACAAATACCCTACTTCATCAGAAGGGTAATTTTCCATCTCAGCTTATACACGTCATGCTGATCTGAATGCTTTCTTAGCATTAAGTTGGCAGTGCTTCATATTTAAAAGTGCTGTGCAGACATTAACAAATCAATCAGTTTTCTTATTACATTATTTTATCCTGTTCTGTGGTGTCAGGTATCCATATTATAAACTAATATAAATGCCAATCAGAATATGTGGAGTGCCCTTTTTGATACTTAATTCAGTTTGTTGTGCTTAAATTATGACTGAATTGAACCCTCTTGTGACTGTGGTTACATTCCTATCATCATGTTTTCAGAAACACTAGATTTTAATCTTGAATACAGTTTTTAACAGCATTCTGTGATACTGCAATGAATAAAAAAAAGTAAAAACTGATGCATATGTATAGTAAACCATAACAAAGTGACCATTTACAACACAGAGATAGAATAGAATAGAATAGAATAGAATAGAATAGAATAGAATAGGTTTTCAGTTGGAAGGGACCTACAACCATCATCAATCCAACTGCCTGACTAATTCAGGCTGACTTAAAGTTAAAACACATTATCAAAGGCATTTTCCAAATGCCTCTTAAATACTGACAGGCTTGGGGCATCAACTACCTCTCTAGAAAGCCTGTTCCAGTGTTTGACCACACTCAATAGAAACAGAGAAATGGAGAAGTAGAAAAATGCTTCTCAATATCCATCCTAAACCTTCCCTGATACAGCTTTGAACTATTCCCAAACATTCTATCACTAGATACCAGGGAGAAGAACTTGGCACATTCCCTCCTTGGGAAGCTATATGGAGCAATAAGGTTGCCCCTCAGTCTCCTTTGCTCCAAACTAGGCAAGCCCAAAGCCCTTAGCCATTCCTCATAGGACATTCCTTCCAACCCTTTCACCAGCTTTGTTGCCCTCCTCTGGACACCTTCAAGGACCTTCACAACCTTCTTAAATTGTAGGGCCCAGAACAGCACACAATATTCAATATGAGGCCACACCAATGCTGAATACTGCAGGATAATCATTCTTTTGACCATCTGGTTATACTGTGTTTGATGCACCCCAGGATATGGTTTGCTGTCTTGGCTGCCAGGGCACACTGTTAACTCATATTGAGCCTACTGTTGACCGGCATCCCCAGATCCCTATCTACATTTGCAGTATTTCTCATACTTACAATAGGAAATTCTGAAACACCTCTGTCAGTTTAAAACCTGCGTCAGTAAATACTTGCTGACAACTTTGTGTCTCACTCTGAGAGCAGAAAAATTATTTCCACAATTGTGCTCACACAGAAGCTGGTTAAAGGCACAAATATGCAACAAAACTCAGAATTTGGGCTTGTGTGATTTTTCTTGGTGCTTTAGAAAAAAAAAAAGTCACGTTTTAACCTCAGATATATAGCTTATATCTTTAGATAGTTTAAATGGATATTATTCTACCAGCTTCCGTGAAATTATGATGTACCATCACAGAGAATCTTGCCTTGAGATTCCAGTAAAATCAGTGGGAATGCCTGTGTTCAAGGACAGATTTTAATGACTGTCTCATAAGTGCTGACAGACAAATGGATATCTTTTGTTCAAGCCATCTGAGGGACAAGCAAGCCAAAATGCTTTCCCTCCAGCTCAGTTTAGGAAGTGAAACTCCATAACAGAAGTTAGGAAACAGAGGGTATTATTAAGCTTGTCAGTATAAAGGCAGAGAGAGTCATGGTCAGTGGCTTTGATTCCAGTTTCCCTTCCAAACCTGCCAGACTCTGTGTGGGCTGTGTGCTGGTGGTAGCATGTGACAGTGATGCAGGCAGTGGGATGCACACATTGGATCATGCAGGAGATGTGAAGTACCACGAGAGTTCTTTCTCCATTACTATTAATCACTTTCACAATTTTTACTGTCGGAACATCTCTGATAAAAAAAAGGAAGAAACTAGGCAGAACAATGAAAGCAAACAGAAAAAAGAAATACTGGACTTCATTCACTATCCTTCCCCCACTGCCCTTTAAGAACACTACTCTAAACTACTGGAGTTTGGGAATAAGTAAATTTAGCTACACACCATGCCACATTCTTGAGACTATTTAATCTCGCTTGGGTAACATGTTGTAATTGTTATAATCTTCCTTTATTCTGTTACTCATTTACTTACTTGTTAATAATACATTGTATTCCAGATGTTAGGAATGCAACTAGCTTATGGACATTTATAATAAGCATTTTTTTCCTCTGCTGTCCCTTTCAGTAACTATGAGCATGGTATAAAAAATTGTACATAACTTCACAGTTATGACAAACCTTAGATGGCCATCTTACTAGATAGGTGTGATCCAAGCCTCTAGCTAGTTTGAAAGGAGATAGCACAGGAACAATTCCATCTCAAATCCATGGAAGAATCTATCTCCAGGCATGTGGATTGCTAACAAAATACAATTTCTGTCAGCAAAGTCAAGACTTATTGTCCAGTGATCTCAAAGAGAGTGGATTTTTAAAATACCTTTTTCATAAGTTTTCTCAAAATTGTCTCAGCACAGAGACACTTCAAAAAGTCACTTCAAAAGCTATTTTAAAAGTACATTTCAGGAATAATGAAGATAATAAAGGGCTTATGTTCAACGTTTTTTAGGAAGTGCATTTCTATACATTTAAAACATTTTCTTATAGAGGTATGGTGTGATAATATAGGATACTCATATGAGAGTATCTATAGTAATGTTATGCAATCTTCTGAAATGTGAGAAAGTTCCAACACTGAGGATCGTTTGTTTGTTTGTTTCCCATGTACAGATCCTGTAAAGAAAGTATGTTGTCAACACCAGAAATACTTGTGTTAGATTTGATTGGAGTTGTTCCCAGGCAATGTTGCACTTCAGAAATCTGTCTGGATTTGGGCTGTAATAGTTGCTTAGTAATTCTCCATATACCTGTCTCATGTATACACGCAATTCAATGAAGCTGCGCTCAGAAACTACTCAGATCATGACTGCCTTCTACTGCGGGCATTCCTCAAGAAGGAAATCTTAAAGGTAGAGGAGAATGCCATACCCATGAGCAGAAAGTCAAGCCAGTGGGGAAGAAGATCAGCCTGGCTGAACAGAGAGCTCTGGCTGGAACCCAGGGGAAACGTGAGAGATTATGACCTTTGGAAGAAGGGACAGGCAACTCAGGGGGACTACAAGGATGTTGTGAGATTATACAGGGAGAAAATTAGAAAGGCCAAAGCCCAACTAGAACTTCATCTGGCTACTGCTGCAAAAGAAAATTAAAACTGTTTCTATAAATACAATTGCAATGAAAGAAGGGCAAAGGAGAATCTCCATCCTCTGTCAGGTGCAGGGGGAAATACCGTGACCAAGGATGAGAAAAAGGCTAAGGTGCTGAATGCCTTCTTTGCCTCAGTCTATATTAGTAAGAAGAGTAGTTGTTCCCCAGGTACCCAACCCCCTGAGCTGGAAGACAGGAATGGGAGCAGAATGAAGCCCCCATCATTCAAAAGGAAATGATCAGTGAGCTGCTACATCACTTAGAGACATACAAGTCTATGGGACCAGATGGGATCTACCCAAGGGTACTGAGGGAGCTGGCAAAAGTGCTCATCAAAGCTTATGCTTTCCATAACTTATCAACAGTCCTGGCTAACTGGAAAGGTCCTGTTTGACTGGAGATTAGCAAATGTGTTTCCCATATACAAGAAGGGCCAGAAGGAGGATCTGAGCAACTACAAGCCTGCCAGTCTGAACTCAGTGCCAGGGAAGCTTATAGAGCAGATCTTCCTGAGTGTCATTATGCAGCACATACAGGACAATCAGGTGATCAGGCCTAGTCAGCATGGGTTTATGAAAGGCAAGTCATGCTTGACCAACTTCATCTCCTTCTATGACAAGGTGACCTGCTTAGTGGATGTGGGAAAGGCTATGGATTTTGTCTACCTGGACTTTAGTAAAGCCTTTGATACTGCTTACCACGTCATTCTTCTGGAGAAACTGACTGCTCATGGCTCAGGTGGGTGTACTCTTTGCTGGGTAAAAAGCTGGTTAGATGGCCAGGACAAGAGAGTGGTGGTGGATGGAGTTAAATCCAGTCGACAGCCAATCACAAGTGGTGCTCCCAAGGCTCAGTACTGGGGCCTGTTCTCTTCAATATCTTTATAAATGATATGGATGAGGGGATCAAGGAGACCCTCAGCAAGTTTGCAGATGACATCAAGTTAGGTAAGAGTGTTGATCTGTTTCAGTATAGAGAATATTAATCTGCTTGAGGGTTGTGGTGGTTCAGTAAAGCTGTGGCGGTTCAGTCCCTGCCAGGAGCCAAGCCACATGGCTGCTGCCCCGCCACAGCCCCTGGGACAGGAAGAAACAGCAGAGGGGGCTTAGAAGTGCCTTTGTGAGTTGAGATAAGGAGAGCTTAATACAGTAACACACAAGAAACCATCAGAACAACAGCAGCAATAGCAACAGCGAGGAAAACACTGTACAAAGCACACGGTACTGAGTGCGCAGACAAGGCAGAACTGTCCTGCCCCTGAGCGCGCCCTTCCTGCCACACTGCCCCCCAGAACTGGCCCAGAGCTCGCGCTGGGGCATGACATCAGCATGGTATGGAATATCCCAGCTGCGGGTCCTGCTGACTGAGTTAACCCTGCCCTCGCTGAACCAAGACAAGGGTACAGAGGGATCTAGACAGGCTGGATGAATGAGCTGAGGCCAATGGCATGACGTTCAACAAGGCCAAGTGCCAAGTCCTGCACTTGGGTCACAAAAGCTACAAGCTTTGAGAAGAGTGGCTGGAAAGCTTCCTGGCAGAAAAGGACTTGAGGGTTCTGGTCAACAGCCAGCTGAATATGAGCCAGCAGTGTGCCTGGGTGGCCAAGAAGGCCAACAGCATGCCGGCTTGTATCAGAAATACTGTGGCTGGCAGGACCAGGGAAGTGATCAGCTCCCTGTACTCAGCACTGGTGAGACCACACCTCTAGCACTGGCTTCAGTTTTGGGCACCTCACTACAAAAAAGACACTGACATCCTGAAGCATGTCCAAAGAAGAGCAAGGAAGCTGGTGAAGCATTTAAACAACAAGTCTTATGAGGATCAGCTGAGGGAATTGGGGTTGTTTAGCCTGGAGAAAAAGAGGCTGAGGGGAGACGTTATCGCTCTCTATAACTACCTGAAGGGAAGTTGTAGTGATGTGATGTTGGTCTTTGCTCCCACATGACAAGTGACATGAGAAGAGGAAATGACTTCAAGTTGCGTCAGGGGAGGTTTAGGCTGGATATAAGGAAAAATTTCTTCACTGAAAGAGTTGTCAAGCATTGGAGCAGGCTGCCCAGGGAAGTGATTGAGTCACCATCTCTGGAGGTATTTAAAACTTGTGTAGATGTGCTGCTTTGTGACACGGTGTGGTGGTGGGCTTGGTAGTGTTAGGTTAATGGTTGGATTCGATGATCTTAAAAGTCTCTCCCAACCCAAATGATTCTATGAGAAGCCATCATCAAAGTCCCCAAGGACCTACTTTACTTGACAGAAAGGCAGTACTGATCTTAGAAGAAGAGGCAATGACTGGGCACCAGTACATGACCCTGTATCAGCCCTCAGATTGGTAAAAATCAAGAATAAATGCAACTAAAGTAAATGGGTTTACACTAGTGTAGGAAAATGGATAGGGGGAAAAATGAGAAAACCCTGTCTTCCCCAAAGTTAGGCTCACAACTCAGCGTGAGCTGCAGTGGCCTTCAGTGAGACACAGTTGTTGATCACAGGAGTGGAAAGTGGTTGCCATTCACATGACCTGCTCCGGCTAACAGAACATGCAAATCCCCCCAAAACAGGGAGCAGCATGCTACAAAGTTAGCACAGCTACTCCCCATTAACAGGGATGAGGTAACCAACAATTGTTCTGATCCAGCTGAGCGTGTTTTCAGTGGAGGCAACTGTGCAGCCACTATCAAGAAAGATGGATTGCAACCGGTGTGTCAGCAACGATGGAAAAATGGCACACAATCAGTGCGGTAGCAACAACGACAAAAATAATGTTTTCAGATTTTCAATCCAATCAAAATATGACAAATGTATGACTAGAGTTACTCAAGCTCCACTTAAAAATAAAGAAACACTATAAAAAGTGATGAATTGAGGAGGAAAATGGGGAGAAGTGTTCCAATGAAACTTCTGCATTTGATAGACGGGCTGAACCTACACCCCCCAGTAGGGACACCTATTTGGGCAAGAACCCTGGTTTATGTGCGCTTAAGTATTAAATGTTAGACTATCTATTAATGACTATCAATACCTAGGTTTGTTAAATCATATTTTATATAACTTATTTACGCATTCAGTCACTATCACCAGTATCCTCGAATCTGCATATTGTTTCAAGCATATAGAATTAAGTGCATTAGTTATAGATATAAAAGTTTCCAGAAACTTTAATTTTGAGGCATAAGGGATCTTGTCTAAGTGCCACTGCTTGTAAGACAGTCACCCTCTGATCTAGCAAGCTGTCAGTAGGGATCTCTTTTTCCAGTGGCGCTGTTAGCTCGCCTAACAGGCTGGGCAGATTGTAAAGGGTCCAAGGAGATCCTCTTCCTCCTTAACTGTTGTGTGGCAGGCAGACTGGGCTCAAGGGTCCTATTTCTCTCTCTCCCTTTCCTGGGAAAATTAATTGATATTCGAAGGCTGGACAGGGTTGAGGAGAGTCCAAGGTGATCCCCCTCTCTGTCTCTATCTTTCGCCCTACAGATAGGTCTGTATTGTATACAGTTTTACCAGTATAATTCTGCTGCTTTCTCCCTTGCTTCTCTATCAAGTATATCCTTGGCATCTGGTATCAGTTTTACCCTAGGCAATCCACTGTTTTTTCCTCCCTGGTTTGTGTGTCTCTAACTATTAGACCCCGTTTCATTGACTTGAAAGAAATGTAGATCATTTAATAGGCTATAGCAGAATTGATATTTCTCATCCATAGTTCTCTTACAATTTAACATATAGACATCCTCTTAAGACAGTTTCCCAGCAGGGGGGTGGGAGGGTGAAGCCATGTAAAGTGCTTACTGCCTGTGAAAGAAACACATCTGGTGAGGCCACAGAGTGCATTAGCTCACCAAGGTGATGGAGTGAAGTTTGAAGTGACATTTAAGTGCCATGAGGAATGGCTGCAAAGGAGAGCTACTGAATGGGTGAGGCTTTTTCTTTCAACACACTGAAAAGCTTTTGTTATTCTTCCTAAGCTGCTGCTACCCCAATGGGAGAAGGTTTATTAATATTTAAGGAGAAAAAAAAAAAAAGATGGATCCTCTACTTCAACATTTTTCACTGTAGCAATGTGATACAAATGTGCATTCAACCCAGCCTTCAAGATGATGCTGGGTTTGCCTGTTGGAAACATGTCACCACCACAAGCCCAGTGCCTTGATGGAAGCAAATCACATCCTTGATTCTGTCCAGTTTAGGGAAATACTGAGCTCTAATAACATGAATAGTCCTATCATCAAAAGGAGAACTCTTACACCTTTCCTCTCTTTGGCTTGATTTGTTTTCCTTTTATAAAGAAGTTTCTTCTTTACATATTTTACAATACAAGATAAAAGAAATAAGAAATAATAAGAATATAGCAAAATAAATATTTTATTTATATTAAAAGAATAATGAAACTTGTCTCATTTGCAAAGTGTTTTGAGCTAGACCAGAAAGACTAAAATCTACACAATATTCAAATATACTATTTAAAGGACAAGTAACAATAATATTAAACATTTCTGTAGATTTGGCAGAATCAAAGACTGAGTACATTCCTCTGACTCACACTCCCCCAGTGACAGTTGATAAGAGGAAAGAAACTGGGTTAATTCTTTCAACCCTGTCTTCATTATTAGTCCATGACTCCATGACAGCTTAGATTAGCCTAATGTGTGGTCCCATTGGACTTCATATAATTTGCTACATATTTTGATTCAGTAAAGAAATGTTTTGCATGCATCACATAGAAATGTTTCTGACTACAGAGCTGACTGTATTACAAATTCAGTGATCTGAACCTAAAGAGATGTCATAGTGTGCTACACTTTTAAATAATTTACAGTTTAGAGCATTTGCTGCTGATGCACAAAAAAACCCCCTAAACCTACTAAGGACCTTTTCCCCCTTTGAAATTGTATTTTGATTAATTTGATTAATTTTGATTAATTGTATTTTGATTAATTAATTAATTAATTAATTAATTTAATGTTTCCCTAAATATAGTACTGTGTTATCACTTTAAAACTTTTTTTTATTACTTTTTAAAATTCACAATAAATTCAATTTTGGCTCTCTGAAATGAATGCCAAAACTCATACCAATTTCACAAGTTCAGGATTTTGTTATGTTTCTATGTAAGTAATTGTATATTAAAATAATTAATATAAATCTGTTATATGTTCTATATAGAACTCAAACTGGTCTTGTACAACCTTCAGAACTATTTTTAACAAATATTGCAGGGATACATTCACTATGCTTGTGTTTTCCAATAATATTTACTTTGTATTTTCCAACAAAATTCAGCATCAGCTCTTCAGCATCACCAGTTATGTTTCTAGCTTGTTTGGGCTGAGTAAATTCAATTTTGTAGCAAACACTAAAGATATAAACAGTGCAGTGACTTCTCCTGGGATGATATACTAAAATGAATCTGCAAAATAAATTATGAGAAGTCTTGAAACTGAAATAAACAGCAGAAACGGGTTATAACAAATTCTTACAGTATTAGATATATATACCTCTTTCCCAGAACAGAATTCCTAGCAACTTATCTTCAAAAATTTTGAAAAGTGAGTTTTTTAAGTAATAGTGTTTCCATATAAAATACTGAACTTAAAAATGGGGATGTAATTCCTACAAATCCGCCTCTTGGACAGGTTCGTACTTTATGTTACTGAGGTTCTCCATTAATGTACAATCAAGCCCTTAAGAAGAGGTTTGGTATATGGCCCCTTACAATTTATTTAATATCCCTACTCTCAATAGGGCTATAAAGGTAATTGTTTAGGAATGTCTCTTGGAAACAAAATCTTTTTTGTTTCCCAGAAAAATATTAATTTGTGCCACATCAGGGAGAATATTCCTTTAGAGCTGGAAAATATGCTTATTCTTGTAAATCTTCTATGAGATGTGCTACTTTAGGTTTTTGAAGGGGAAGCAGTTATCAAAAGAAAAATCTGACTTTGAACACAAAATTTCTACAGAAGCACACTTAGCTAGACTCACTCAGTGTCAGAAAGTATTTGATTCAAAGGTAAGAATGGATATGTAAAAGTGTTTTCCCATGTTTTCATTGTAGGAACAGTTCCAACTCAACAGCAATTTATGTCATAGTGTCATGTGCTACAGTTTTTTACCAGTAGAGCCATGTAGGTAGAAAAGATGCCAGGTCAGTGGGAAAGCTGGAGACTGAATCCATTTAGAGCTACTAAGAGAAGGGAAAAACCCTGCATGCTTATGACAACAGTCCTTAAGACAGGTCTAATAATTAACTTAATTTTACATGAAGAAAACCCCAAAGTGCAATTTGACAATGCAGCAATGTTTGTTTGCATAGCTGTATATTTTGGAAGCCATGGATTAATTTAGTGATTTAGACCAAGACCTTTGAATAGAAATGAATTCTAACATTGTACTTAAAAGAAAACAAACCAGTTGCTGAATGGACAATCAGAAAAGTATCATAGGATCATTCAGGCTGAAATGGACCTCCAGAGGTATCTTGTTCAACCTCGTGCTCAAAGCAGGGGCAGCTATGGGGTCAGACCACATCGTGCAGGTTTTGAAAACCTCTGAGGACAAAGCCTGCACAGCCTCTCTGGGCAGCCTGCTCCACCACTTGACCATTCTGCAGAGAATTATATTATTACTGAAAATGTTGGTTTATAAAATTAATTCTGTGTTACTAAGGCAGCAGTCACCTATTTCATGGGTGAATACCCGTTCTGTGACTGCAGAAAAGGATAAGTTCTCAGTTGTTTTCAAAACAGAGACAATATAACATGGCACAAGCAGAAATCATTTTATTTTTGATGAGGGGAAAAGAAGAGCATTACAAACCCATGGATGAAATCAGTTGATAAATTTAAACTGGAAAAGAACGGTAATAACTATTTAAAAAGCTTCAATTCTTTTGAGGAAACTGCTTGGGCTAATTTCAGGTAGAACAATCCATTAGAAATCCTCAGAGACAGGGACTGCCAAGACAGCCACTTCAGGAAGATAGATAAACAAGGCTCTGTGCCAGTAAGTGACTCAATAACCCACAGGTTTTGTGTGTGGTTTTTTTTTTCCTCTCAAAATGTTAAGTCACAGACAAAGTGCAGAAAGCTGCAGCAGAGATGGAAGGAATTGGGAAATATCTTCATTACAGCTGAATAAGGATTTTTCTGTGGGAAGATCTTACACTTTTCTGCAGAATTTAACACTGTAATTTTGTCTCAAGAAAGTTGAAGCAAAAACTTTTATTCAAAATGATATCATAATATGCTTTGGTTTTTGTTTTCTGGGTTTGTTTGTTTGTTGTTTTTTTATGTGGTAGAGATCGATGCAGTCATTTCCAGCTTCACCTTTGTTCCCTTCACCTCTTGTGGCATCCTGTGAGAGCTGTGAAATCCAACAGAGCCAGGCTTCCCAGCTTACCTACATTTCCCACATTGGCCAGATAGGTGATCACATGAGTCACAAAAGACAAGGACACAAGTTTAAACGTATACCTACCCTTTTTGCTCACAAGCTGAGCAGAGTATACCTACTTTAGGTACCCAGTATGAGACAGATGAAGGTTTGTGATGTGTCAAGACACTGTTTCTCCTCTGCATTGTACCTGAGATATCCAAAAGTCATAAAAGAGTGGCAAAATCCATCCATGTCTGTTCAACAACCTTTTTTCTCCACTGTAGCTTCCTTTTACAATTGTGGGCTTCATTTTCTCATGTTTGTACTGTGAAGGAGAGATTTTGGTGGAAGATGTTAGAGGTCAGTCAGTAGCAAGGAATTGTGAGACCACAACTAGATGGTGAGCTGATGACATCTTTACCAGCAGATGCCACAGACTTCATGCTTGGGAGGCCCAAGGTTCTTCGGGTGAAGGTAGAGAACATCAGAATGTAATGTCAGTATAACCTGGAGATCTGCCTGTGTTCAACCTGCTTAGGGGACTGCTGCAAATTAATTCAACCTGTAGTCAAGTGTAAGAAGGAAGTGTGGGTTTTCTGCGAAAGTTTTCTGCCAAGCACTGGTGTCTGGGGTTACTTAGGTCTACAGTGCCATTACCTTCTGCCTTTCAGAGTTCAATAAATAATCAAAAGTTCTACTTAAAAGGCAGATGTTTCAGAGGAAAAAAATAACCCTACTTTTTCCATTCCATTGCTCTCCACATGTGTCTGGTTCCTGCAGAATGGTCCTAATACACCACAGTTGTCAGTTAGCATTGTAAGATAAAATTGTATAAACTCTATTGTATTTGGCCTAAAGCTGAAGGAACCAAAATAATTGTATAATTATGATGTCGTGAAAGAGTTTCCTCCTTATCCAAGTTTCCAGGATTAAGTTAAAAAAAAAACAAAACAACATAAAAAATCACCACCACTTTAACATCTGACTTGATTTATCTTTTTAAAAGTCTAAACATAACTTCTTCATTTGATGCTCAGGATTATATAGGTATTACAGGACATAGGGAAAAGTGAAGATGGACTCACAACTTTTAAAACATCGCAAATTTTAAAACATATGGGTAGCAGAACTGCGTGCTGGTGGCCTATGAGTATAGAGGACAAGAAAATGACCCAAAGTTCATTCTACACCATGCAGGTAGACAGTGTGGAACTCAACCAACACCACTAACCCTAACCTAGAAAAAGTAACATCTTCTAGGAAAAAGATTGGTCTTGAGTTTTCACCTCAGAAATTACTGGGCTCCTGCTTCTCCTTACACAGTTCTACCTTGCACTGAGTTTTACCCAAGATGCATTACAGGATGCTAATTCTTCTCAAAGGCATTAACATAAACCAATTAGGGATAAGAATGCAAATGCAAAAGTCTCAAGGATATGAAACAATTTACTTATAAATGTGTTATTCTTCACAGAGAATGACATTAGCCTGGGAGAGAGGTGATTTTGTTTTAATTACATTTGCAATGATTAAAAAGAAGAAAGTCCAAACCAATGATATATATACTTGATCCTTTCAAAGGGCCAGTTTCAAAAAGCTGAAAACAATTATGAACCAGATCAGGCAGGAGGCAGAATTTAATTAAAAATATATGATAATAATCAGAAATTGTTTAAGAACACTTTAATAGGTAGTCAGAAATCCACACTCTCAAGTCTGCGAAAGGCCACAGTGGCTGAAACCACAAACTAACTTTGATGGGAAGTGAAAGAAGCTCCACACACATCTATGCAACAGTTCTGTCATACATATGTATGCACATAAGAGCAAACTGAGTGTACAGAACGTAAAAAAAAAGAAGATATAATTAATAACAGTAATTAATTTGATATTCGTATTCTAGAATTTTAGAACAGGTAAGAGAGATACAGGTAGAATTCTTGACCATGAAATATAAGGAAATGAAGACCTTCTGAAAGTTTGCATTTTTATTTATATGCATTTTCTCTTTTGTGTTGTTGGGCAAAAGGATTAAAAAGACATGGAGGTGGAAAGGCAACTGTATTTTGCTTTTCACGTATTTCCCAATTGGAAACTTCGGAAGATGGTAAACAGCAACTACTGATGTTAGAATTTAGTATGTCAGCAAGTGCTGAAAAGTTGTCTATAATAAGTTGAAGCAGTAGAAAATGAGCCCTTAGGATCCTTCGTGATGGTTTTCATTGACTCTAAGATAACTAGAAGTGCTGGAGACTAAAAGAAAACTAACATTTTGTAAACATTTCAGCTAACTTGATGTGCAACAAAGAGTCCATTAGCCTGACATCAAGACTTGGGCAAAATAGGGTGGTTGATGTTTATTTGTTTAACAAAGAATTAGAAAAAATTTAGCAGAGAGAAATAAAAAAGCCTAAATCATACATGAACAGATAAAAATCAAACCTAGGTTTGAATCTTTGATTGTTACAACCAAGAGTACTGCTATAATGGAGTTCAACAAAATATTGAATTTGGAACTAGCCAAGGTTTCAATTAAGAATTTGGCAATTCGTCATCAAATAAGTGGGTTAAAACCTGGTTAGTCTGGACGCGGGGAGGTATAATAAACTGAATGTGTTTTAATGGGTCAGGCAGGGATCAGATTTACTCTTATGCTATGTAATACCTTTGTCAGTGATCTGAAAGAATGTGCAAAAATCTTTAGTAAGAAAGATAGCAGATGATTTTCATCAAGTATTGATGAACTCACAACTTATATGGAAGACATATCACAGGAATGCATTTCTTCACATAAAGGGCTGTAAACAGATAAAATACGTATCTATGAGCCATACTGGTTAGTTTTTTAAACATGAGCTCCTATTTCAGTCAGAAGTTCTCAGATGATTTTTATTTGGGGTGGGATCTCTGTTCAGAAGAAGCAAGCATAAGAGTAAGTGGACAAATGAAGAACTTTGACAGAGAAGCAATGAAGAATATCTACAAATGTGCCTCCCATCTGCTTATCATGCTTGCTATCATTACAGAATTGGAACAGCTCCAATGATCCTGTGTTTTCTGTATGAACCGGTTTATATCAGCCGCTGAGGAATTCTATTGCAGCTGAAAGGCCCTATTCTTAAAAGTATGATATACTTTAAGAATTTTACTTGCAATTGAGACCAAAGCTGCATTAAATTCTATGGAAAGTGTTCTCAACTCCAAATCAATATTAATGCACAAGAAAGCAAGCCTCTTAACTATGTTTTATAGGACCAGCCATTTCATGTTACATTAATAATAATTATTATATTATTTTGTTTTCTTCTAGTTAAAAATCCCATGCAGGCCTATGAGCAACTCCCTGTAAATGTACAAAAAGAAAAAAATTATCACTATTCAGTGGTAAGATAAAATTTGGCAGCACATAAGGGATGGTTCTCATTTCTGTACACCTCTGAAAGTAGCAGGAAGGTCATGATCAGTAGAACTATGTCAGGAATTCATAAAGATCAAAAGACAACCATACCTCTGTCAAATATTTTTTCAATGTCACATCTGATTTTAGAATAGATACATGCAGTGTTCTAACATGGGATATCAGCAGACAGAGCTTTTAGCTGGTAATAACTCCTGTGTGCACACACATATTCTTTCTTCAGAAGAAGTACTTTAAAAGGCACTAAAGCAAATCAAGGGCTTTGAGATGTTTTGTGTCAACTGCATGCCATTTTATCTTGCAACAAGGGACTGGGTGAGCCACTTGAGCTGTTTTTGATCCTTTCACAATTCTGCTTGTAATGTCTCCAGATAATTTGGTACTAGGAAAATGCCACATCAGACACAGATACACAGAGCACACACTTTGACAACATTCTAACCATAGAGGGATTGACTATGTAACTACTTAAATGGTCCTGATCACCAGACTATCAAACACCTCAGGTATTTAATGCTGTTGATTCCCACAGCCTGCCTATGAGGTAGGGAAGTTTTATTAGCATGTACTCAGTCAGAGCACTGTGTTATCTGATAAAACAAAATACTTGCTCAAGGTCACATAGGAATTCTACAAGGAAGCCATGGATTTACTCTAGACATTAACTGCACAAAGAGCTCTCTAGGAGGGATAATCTAGAATTGTAGAAAATTATCTAGATCTAACCAGTTAACAAAGTTTGCAATTTTAGTTGGAAATTCTGTTTTTCTAAGTTAAAGCAACACAGCATACAAAAGAGCATAGAGCAGACATCAAACTTCTTACTTAGTTCTGTATAGATATATGTCAAATTCATTAAAGGATTCTATAAATTTAATCCATATTCCTAGCAGCATCTTCAAACCACGTTTTACAATTTCAGCTTATCAATATGTCTTCAAAAGAGTGGGTGAATAAGCTGGATGGATTCAGCTGTACCTGTTTCCACACTGTCAGGATCCTGTAGTTCATTTCAGGTCTGGAGTTGGTTCAGAAGTTTCTTAAATGTCCTTGCTACCTGGCCACTCATGGCTTTTCCTGTTGCGTCTCTATGTTGTGCAGGACATGGGAGAGAAAACAAAGGGATTTTGTGGTTGACTAAGCCTGCAACAAAGGTTTTTAAAAAATTAGTGTATTTAATATTACGTTAACTGAAGCATCTTAGATTTAGAAGCTCCTCTTTGAATTTCAAATGTGTTACACAAGATACGTGTTTTTGCTTATTGGCTTGTCTCTCAGTAAATATTTTTCTAATGTGTTTGACCATATCTGATATTTATATGGCTCACGTAGATTGGCCTTAGAGAGACAACAGGTTAAAATTTGATTGACTTTCTAACACAGCCTTTCAGAGCTTTCTGGGCTCATTTCTGCATGTCTTATGAGTTGGTGACAACTCATGGTTTTGCCATTCCCACGTTTGTGCTTTAAAGAGACTGCCTTGGGTTTCAAGGCAATAATGCATGGGATGACTTACTCTACAGTAAGTGTTAAGAGCCTTGGTGGTTGTCTCCCAGAAAGTTATGATAAAATGCAGAAAATTATTGTAGTACTGGTGTGGGCTCTTAAAAGAGTGTTACCTTTTCCTAGTTCAAGAGTAACTCAAACATAGATAATTGGTGGAAAAAATCTTTTTGCAGACACAGACCCCAACTACAGAAACAGAACCTTACACATCTGATGGCTCATGATAACAGATATTTACTTCACCTATATTTGAGCATATTAGCCTGATGATTTCTGTAGTGCTGGTTTACAGTTAACTTGTTCAAACTTTTTCCACTTCATTAGCCTTTTGTAGTCCTCTGTTTTTTTCATCTCTGTATAATTTTTTCTGCTACAGGCTGCAACATGGCTCCAGCAAGTTATATGAAGCAGAGGTTGTATTAGTTCAGGTAATATATGAAGTGCAAGCAAATTACAGACAAATCACACATATGATTTCTGGTAGTTTAGGCTAATAGTTTTCTATCTCTAATTAAAGTTAAGTAAGAATTCATGATTTTGTCTGTCTAATCAGAGTTAGTTCAAAATCTTCCGTCTCTTTATCTGCGGTCCTTGTCACAGCAAAATCAAAATTTCTCATTAGGTAGGACAGTAGTACAATAGTATTAATGAATTACTATTTTCCCATTGCAAATAACTTAAGCAGACACGGGAAGAGAGAACCGTTGTGCACAGGTGCCAGGACTTTTACAATTAAAGATTATTTAGAAATGCAGGACCTCTTGCTTCAAAAGTAATAGTTTTCACTTTTATTTCTTTCTTATTTCTAAGGTATTTTTATTTCATTCATGCTCTTTTTCTTTGTATGTACTGTAGTAAAAAGTGCCTGGTTTTCCCTACATTGAAATACTGTTGTTAAATATATTATACTGCTTAAATCCTCAGAGGCTTCCTGGCTTTTGCTGTACTGGCATATGCAGGCTTGCAATACTGCAAATAAAGGGAATTTCAAATAAAAGGGGAAGTTTTTGAAAATGCTATAATTTATGATTACCTGGCTGCATTTTCAGTGTCAAAACTACCTCCAGAATATCTTAATTTCTAGGAAAGTCATAATGCACTTCTCCACATCATTTAATTTGTTCTTACAGCAAAGCTTATTCACATTTTGTACTGCAGGGAATTACTTGTAAACTTCCACACAGCAAGGTGTAATCAGACAAGTGAAACAAACCATGAATTATACAAAGATAACTTCAATGCATAGAATCACTCCAAAGCCTAAGTTCTTACCAGGTACTTATAGTTGCACAAACTTTCTTTGATTATAAAAAATAGGCTATGCAATGCATTTATTTTATCAATACATTTTAATATGGAAATAAACTAGCCTTCGCCTGTGAAGGTGTAGTAAGGAAGAGGGCTAGGAGCTCTATGTTCAGTCAAACTTCAAAGTGCTGAGCTCCTCTCTCTGGTGACCAGTGATAGGTCATGAGGAAATGGGATGGAACTGTGTCAGGGGAAGTTCAGATTGGAGACCAGAAAAAGCTTCTTCACTGGGAGAGTGGTTGGTCACTGGAACAGGATTTGCAGGGAAGTGGTCATGGCACCAAGCCTGTCAGAGTTCAAGGAGCACCTGGACAATGCTCTTAGTCATATGATCTAGTTTTAGGTAGTCCTAAAACTAGTTAGGAGCAGGGAGTTGGCCTTGATGATCCTTATGGGTCCTTTCCAACCACATTCTATGATTCTATGAGGCTTCATTCTGAATTTGATTCAAAGGGCTGGGGGAGTTTTTCTAAAATCCAGTTCTACCAGATCCTTCAGCAAAAACTATGACCTTCCTAGTTCATCTAGATTTTATCTATTTTAGTTTTTCCAACCAGTTTTTGTTAAATACCAATATTTTCTAGTGAAAAGTAAGTTGTTTGTGTTGTACATTTGGCAGATGCTTCAGAAACAGAAAAAAAATATTCCAAAATTCACAAACTCTGAGGTGAAAAACATCAGAACCTATTTAGGCTTGTGATCTTACTTCACCAAGTTAATAATATGATCATAGAATAGTTCCATGGGGAAGGACACTCAGAAGATCATAGTCCAACCTCCTTCTCACAGTCAAAAGAGGTTTCTCAGGGCTCTAGTCAGTCACATGTAAAAACCCTAAAGATGTGGCTTCCATAGTCTCTCTGGGTAACCTGTACCAGTACTTAATCAGGATCTATCTGAACCTGAGACAGTACAGTCCTCTGGCCACTCAGTTCGATGCCATCTACAATCTTAAATACAGTCCATTATCCTGGTTTTTGAGGAAGATATTAAAAAGCGTTGACTCCAGAATCAGCTTGTAAGGAACATCACTCACAGCTAGCCATCAGTTAGGCTTTGATACTTAAATACTAACCCCCAAGCTAATAATCCAACCAGTTTTTCACACTCTTGGAGTTGCCCTTCCAGTAAATACTTCAGAAGTTAAAGTCCACCATGCTACCTGAGCCTAAGGCTCTTTCCAATTGCTTAAAGAAGATCTATACATCCGTTTTTGACCGGGTGGTCAGCAGCAGACATTTATCAAGGTGGTGGTGCCCACTGTGTCCCTCTTTTTGACAATTCCTTTGATTTTAACCCATAAATTCTTGACAGCTTTATTGAATGGTCCACAGGCTCCTTTGCATGGAGGTTTTGCATAAAATTTCCTTCCCTGATACCTTGTTAAAGGGCTTGTGCATCCAGCTGCACTCCAGTGTGATGTGACTGACAAGAAGAAATAATAAAACTATTCAGTAGGTTTAAATTTCTTCACTTCTTGAATAAACTATTATTTTAAAAGTGGCTAAAAGAAAATTTTAACATAGTGTGATCATTTTAGTGATAGAATGAATTCAGAGTACAGAACGTGGAGAACTACTGGGAAGTCAGGTGGACGAGGTATCAGAATAAAATACAGACATATGCCATTTTATAATTTTCTTATGAGACTTAAGACTTATTCTGTCACATTATACTTGATGTAATTAAAGCAGTTTTTAGAAGTAAACAAAAATAGAAGTTTTAATTTAAAATACAGTCATTTGTGTTGCCCCTGGAGGAAACCAGAGCCACAAAACCACAGTCAGTTCTAGAAATTCAGAGGTAACATCATACAAAGGGTTTCAGCAGTAGAAACCTTAATTGGCTTGCTCCACATATCCCCAGGTTTTTAGGGGTAGTTCCTTGTGTTCATAAATTTATTACTCACAGTTAGGTGATCAATTATCTCTCTGGACTTGTCCAAGGTCTTTGACATGGTCGCCCACAACATCCTTCTCTCAAAGTTGGAGAAATACAGGTTCAATGGGTGTATTGTTCAGTGGATAAGAAATTGGCTGTATGGTCACATCTAGAGAGTAGTGGTCAATGGCTCGATGTCCACATGGAAAAAGGTGACAAGTGGTGTTCCTCAGGGGTCCATACTGGGATCAGTGTTGTTCAATATCTTCATTAATCATATTGACAGTGGCGTTGAGTGCATCTTAAGGAAGTTTGCTGATGACACTAAGCTGGGTGGTGCAGTTGATATGCCAGAGGGATGGGATGGCACCCAGAGGGACCTGGACAGACTGGAGAGGTGGGCCCAGGTGAACCTCATGAGGTTCAACAAGGCCAAGTGCAGGTTTCTGCACCTGGGCTGGAGTAACCAACACTATCAATATAGACTGGGAGAGGACATCCTAGAGAGCTGCCCTGTGGAAAAAACTTGGGGGTACTAGTGGCATGAGGCACCAATGCACAGTGGCAGCCCAGCAGGCCAGTCACATCCTGGGCTGCATCAAAAGGAGTGTGGCTAGCAGATCAAGAGAGGTGATTCTGCCCCTGCACTCTGCCCTGGTGAGACCACACCTGAGTACTGCGTCCGGCTCTGGACCCCCCAAGACAAGAAGGACATGAACATGTTGGAGCGTGTCCAGAGGAGAGCCACAAAAATGATTAGAGGGCTGGAGCACCTCTCCTATGAAGATAGGCTGAGAGAGTTGGGACTGTTCAGCCTGGAGAAGAGAAGGCTCTGGGGGGACAAGGGGTAATAGTTTTAAGGTAGGAAAGGGTAGATTTAGGTTAGACATTAGGAAGAAGGTCTTTAATATGAGGGTGGTTGATCATTGGAAGAGGTGATCACCAGAGAGGTGGTGGAAGCCCCAACCCTCGAGACATTCAAAGTCAGGTTTGATGGGGCTCTGTGCAACGTGACCTAGTTAGAGATGTCCCCACGTATTGTAGGAGGGTTGGACTAGATGGCCTTTAGAGGTCCCTTGCAACCCAACACGTTCTATGATTCTACGAATCCTGAAGTCTGACTTCTAGTTTTAATAGTATGTCAACTGAAAACACTTTTTCACCTCCTCTACATGGCCATTAACATGATGCTTGGAAAGCATTGGAAGAGCATGACCAGAAATCTCTCTCTAATAGAAAACTTTGAAGGATAGATAGTTATTGGAGAAAATTGGCTTATCCCATAGTTCCATTAAATGAAGGAATTAAGAGAAAAGGTAGTATAATTGTTGGTTCAATAGAATGATAAATGTAGCAATTAGGGCAAAAAAGAAACTATTTAAATTAAAGGACAGTGCTGTCACAAGACAAAAAGTGAATATAGACTGGACAAAAGGCAAGAAATACTTTAAAATCATCAAAGCACAGTGGTCCAACACATCATTCTGATAGGAATAGCAGAGACAAAAATCTGGAGTTTGAAGAATGGAATTTGACCCTTTATACTAAAGGAAAAAGTTACCTTGTGTGACCTAGGAAATGTCAATGATTTCTGCTAGAAAGTTATAGGTAGCAAACTGTTGTTACAATGAAATGCCAAATAGTTTAATCACTAATAAACTTGTACACAATATAGACAATAAAATTAGATTTTTACAAATAACACTAAATTAAGACAGATCTGCCAGATTTTTTAACATGTGTAAAGATATTCATGGAAGTTGGCTTCAGGATAACCAGAGGCTTTAAATATGGCCTTCCACTACATATCAGGACTTTTGATAAACATATTGTAGTGGGTCTGGCTGAGCTGGTTTTCCACATAGCAGCAGTGTTTTTGTGCTGGGAGCCAGAAGGGTGTTGATA
>JAVSBS010024379.1:161580-185361 GCA_033124195.1 Coracias cyanogaster
ATCATATTCTGCTGCCTTGGCAGCAATGTACTACCCAGAAATGGATGCAGGAGACCGACTCACACCAACTGTGGAGACAGTCTCTTCCTGGCTCCAGAACTTTGAAGAGAGTCTCGGTACCTCCTCATCCCTACGGGCTGATGACCTGGATGTCAGGGGCACCCCAAGAAGACAGTTCTCTCCCGCCCCGATCAGAGGGAGAGGGAACCCGAGGCGCATGCCACGTGGCACACTTTGGTTCTTCCTGCGTGACCACGGAGAGGATATGAGGAAATGGGATGGTCAACCCACCTTCAAACTGGAAGCACGTGTACATGAATTGAAAGGGGAGACACCTGTTAAGAAGAGGCCAGCCAAGAAGGCTGTAAGTGGAGTCATGGTGGGAAAACAAGGCAGTAATCGGCAGTCTCCCAGACACGAGAAGACTGAGGTGTCCTCTTTTGATCCTGATGAAGGGACTTCCGGTTTGGCACGGCAAGGGTCAAATAGTGAATGTTCTGACCAAGAACAATGGGTTTGCCTGTGCCTGAGGCAGGACTGACTCAGACCATTTTTCCCAAAACATTCCGCATGTGTATTACAGGGACTTTATCCCCATCTACAGTATGTGGAAGTTTTGACTGGGCAGGGCCAGCTTGATTGACAGATCCTCTTGTGTTGACCAACCAGGTGGCTTTTGCCAGATGTGTGTCCCAGAATCTCCTTTTCAGCTGGAGTATAGTTGGCTTCAGAGCCTTTGTATCCACAACACCAGAAACCTAGAGTTTGGCCTTGTGTCTCCCCAGGTGCTCTCTGCCAGAGGCTCCAGGTAGGACCATTCTTCCTGGCTGTGGTGTAGAGCACATTTTTAATATCTTGCCCTGCACAGACTAGCCCAAGGGCTACAGCCTGCACAATCTCCTGTTTAATTTGTTCAAAGGCTTCTTGATGCTCAGGGCCCTATTAAAAATTTCCTTCTTCCAGGTCACATGGTAGACCGGGCTCACAATATGGCTGTAGTCTGGGATGTGCATCCTCCAGAACCCCACAGTGCCCAAGAAAGATTCAGTAACCTTTTCACTGGTTGGTGGGGACACAGCTGCTATTTTGATTGGGATGTGGGGATGCCCACCTTGCCATTTCACCCCTAAGAATTGAATTTCCTGTGCCAGTCCCTTAACTTTGCTTTGCTTTATGATAAAACCTTCCTTCAGGAGGATTTCAATTATTTTCCTTCTTTTCTCAAAAACTTCCTCTGCTGTGTTTCCCCATACGATGATGTCATCAATATACAGCAGGTGTTCTGGAGCATCACCTTTCTCCAGTGCAGTGTGCATCAATCCATGGCAAATGATAGAGCTGTGTTTCCACCCCTGGAGCAATTAATTCCAGGTATACTGGACGCTCCTCCAAGTGAACACAAACTGTGGCCTGCACTATGCTGCTATGGGAATGGAGAATAATACATTAGCGATACCAACTGTGGCTGTGTTTGACTCCAGTTCATATTGGAGTTCTAGCATGTCTGTCAGTGCAGCACTCATCACTGGTGTCACTTCATTCAGGCCACGATAGTCCACTGTCAGTCTCCATTCACCATTAGTTTCAGACTGGCCGTATGCGGCTGTTAAAGGATGAACGAGTCTTGCTGATCACCTTCTGGTTCTCTAGCTGGCAGATCTGCTGCCGAATGGGAATCAGAGAGTCTCGGTTGGTACAGTACTTCTGCTGGTACACCGTCTTAGTGGCAATTGACACCTGCTGGTCTTCAATCCTCAACCACCTCACCACTGAAGGGTCCTCTGAGAGAACGGATAAGGGCAGCAGGTTCAGTTTCCTCCAGGGCAGCTATACCAAAGGCCCATTGGTACCCTTTTGGATCCTTGAAGTACCTGCTCCTGAGATAGTCTATACCCAGAATGCACAGGGCACCTGGGCATGTTTGGGGGTGTTTGTGCCAGTTCTTCCCAGTTAGACTTACTTCAGCTTCCAATAGAGTCAGCTGTTTGGATCCCCCCGACACCGCAGAGATAAAAACGGGTTCAGGCCCTCTATTGCTCAATGGCATCAGGGTGCACTGTGCATCAGTATCTACTAGAACCTTATGTTCTTGTGGCTCTGACATGCCAGGCCATCAGATCCAGACAGTCCAGTAAACTTGATTATCCCTCTCCTCCACCTGTCTGGTGGCAGTGCTCCTCTAATCCTGATCGGAATCACTGACTTCATGTAAGAACAACTTAGAAGTCTCCTCAAGAGGGTCAGATGTCACATCAGCCCTTCTCTTCTGTTTGGGAGATTTCCCACTGGAAACTGGGGTGACAGTTTTCTTGGAGGATTCCACTTTCACAATTGTCTTTTCTTGCAACTCATGTACCTGTGCAGCTAGGATTGAAGTGGTTTTTCCATCCCACTTCCTCATGTCTTCTCCATGGTCACACAGGTAAAACCACAGGGTGCCCCATGGTGTGTACTTTCCATGGTCTTTCTCTTGAACAGGGAAGCATCTGCTCTTAATAGTCGATAGATGGGCCCGTACAGATGGAGAGTGGGACATGTCCTCTTTCATTTGCTGGACCTCTTGAGATAATTCCTTGATAGCTGAAACACAGGCATGTAGAGAGGAAGAGATGCTTTCTTCGTACTGCCAGAGCTGGCCAGCCACTTCATCCACTGTTTGTCCCTGGCCATCCTTCCAGGACACTATTGCTAATGAATTGGCATACAATGTTGGTGTACTTCACAGGAATTTCCACCACATGGGTGGTGTACATTGAACTTGGCCTGGATCCATGGGTGACTGCTCATCATTCAGATGACCATAAATAACCTCCAGCACAGCTAATTCCCTCGGATATTGAATACGTTTCTCCATGGTGGTCCACTTGCTTAGCTGACACATGACATCTTCCTTGAAGGCGTACCTTTCCCTTACACTTGACAGGAGTTCCCTCCCAAGGTTGAAGGTCTGTGCCTGCTTCCCAATTCCCTTGTCAATGCTTGCTTCCCTAGACAAGGATCCCAGTTGCTTGGCCCCTTTTCCCTCTAGTTCCAAACCACCAGCTCCACAATCCCAACATCGGAGCAGTCAGGTGATAACCTGCTTGCCTGGGAGAAAGGTATAGTCCTCCCATTTTGTCCAGTAGGCGAAGCCATCACCACAGTGGGCAGTGGAGGAGCTGGGCCCACAGGAACCTATGGCAGGACTGTCTGAAAGAAGACTTCTGAGGGCATGTTGCTGAGTTCAGTGTTGGTCTCTGTGATCAGGCAACAGATAGCAGCATAAAATGATGATGGCTGAACCAGCACAACAGGTGGTTTAGGCCCTGTGGGACCTGAACCAAGTGGTTGCTGCCCCTTCAGCCTCAGACGGGAGAAATGGCAAGAGGGAATAAAAATGCCTTTGCATGTTGAGATAAGGAGAAATTAATACAATAACACACAAGAAACAATCAGAACAACAGCAATAAGAATAGCGAGCAAAACAAGGTGCAAAACAAGGTACAAAACAAGTGATACTGAGTGCACAGACAAGGCGGAGAAGACCTGAGCGCATCCCTCACCCAGCATTGCACAGCGCAGAACCAGCGCTGGGAGCATGACATCAACATGGTATGGAATAGCTCAGCTGAAGCTCCCCACCACTTTCTGCTGAAACCCAACCCTGTCCTGGCTGAACCCAGACACTCCATGAACTTATTATTAGCCTATGAATGTCTAAATATTACAAGTGTGCTAAATGTATGAAGTATGAAGAAAAGCTTCATAGACTGTACTGGTTTTAAACCACTACATACTCTTACCAGTCACCTGTTGCTGCCGATTTTTTAGAAAGCCTATGAATCAGTCATTTTCCTTCTTTTCACAGTCCTGACAACCTCCATTCCCTTCCATTATGGCTGTAATTTCTTGCTCTAACTGAAATGTAATACATAAGTGAGAGGAGATTACTACCCATCATCATATCTGTCTTCAGATGGAGGTGAGTTTACTGCAGGTCGAAGTAATATTAACCAGGTAGCAGACTTCTTGCGTTTTCCTATTATGCCTAGCTTTCTGAAGGTTGACAACATCTTAGAAAAGTGCCTGAGAATAAGCTTCTAGTGCAAATTAAAAAAAAAAAAAAAAAAATGTTAAGCACTGTGAACATATGGACCCATGTGAGGTTTTAAGATCCAGTGGCTTATGACCAAAGCAAACTGCGTCTATATTACATGGTAATCTGATTCCAACGAGCTTGCTGCTGAAAACAAAACATCTTCAGGGGTTACAAGACACTCCAGCTACAAAGAAGCATTGTAATGTAATTACATATTTTCTGTGTACTTCTCACAGTAATTCTGCTGGTAATCAGTGGATTTCAGACAAAAGGTGTTGGTTAATACACATAGCAGTCATCCAGTATATCCACTGCTGGCTTTTGTGTCATTTTTACTACTGTACTCTGCTGTCACAAAGCTGTAACCAAGGCCTTTAGGCACTTACATGGTGCAGAAGAAGGGTAGAGCTTTCAAGGAACTTGTGTCTACTGGTGTTATAGGATTTTGCCTTCCTGACAAAAGGAAATATGTTAGTTCTGTATGACAGACAGACATTCAGATATATCTTGGTGGCCTCCATTTTTGGCTTTGTTGTTTTTTGTTGTTTTTTTCTTGTTACAAGTTGAGCTTGGTACATTTGATCCACAGAAAATTGAGTCTGTTACAGAACATGCTTTCTATCTGAAATAGTAACAGTTATTTAATCTATCTCTCAGTGTCCCTTGGGCAAACCAACCTGGCATCCAACGCATTTAAGAAAAGTGAAAAAATAATTAAAACACAGACATTAATAATAATTATAGACAGTGAGGAAAGATTAACAGTGGGAAATGGAAAACCATTTCCTTTTGATCACAGATAAGGGATAAACATTGTGCTACTAATGAACAGTCTCAGATACATGGAACTATATCTACCTGTTTGCTTAAGTACTCAAATTACCTTGAGGTATTTATGTTATTTTAGTCACAACTTCTAAATTCACAGTAACACAAGACTGAAAGAGACCTCCTGGATCAGGGAAACCCATGCCCTGTTACTTGAGGCAACTATGGTGGGCAATCCTTTTATGAAGTGATCAAAGTCCTCTTAAAATGTAATTTTGTTGTTGTTATTTTGATTAGGGGGTGTTGCTTTTACAACTGCTACTGGATAGCTGTTTCAGAACCTCACTCCTTTGATGCAGTAGTATAGTTTAGAGCATAATTTATTTCTAGCCAATTTATACCCATCTGTTCCTCTGCCAACACTGTTAGCTTAAAATCCCTCTTTCCTCCTCCTGGTACTCACTATTGACATGTTTAGAACATCAACAAACCTTTTTCCCATCTCAGCCAGAGCAAGGTGCCCTAATTTTACATCTTGATAGCTCTTCTTGCTCTTCTTTGTTTTGTTTTGCTTTTTAAACTTTTATTTATTTTGCACCTGAGGAACTAGGACTGCACCCCATGGTCCAGACATCGTCGCCTTCTGCTACCTTGTATAATAGTATTTTATGAAATTGTCTTGCAATTCATAGGGTTCTTCTTGATGAATTCTGAAATGGGGCTCCAGTTGCTTGGATTTCCCAACTTCATCAGTCCACAGCTCAGAATTTTGGTTTCCTTTTTACAGCGTCAATTTTCATTCTTACACATGTGCTCCTAGTAGTCCCTTTGATTCCATAATGAGTATTATAATCAGAGATGAACATTTTGCTCCATTTTTGGAACAGGTGGATATTATCTTTTTGTACATACTGCATTCAAAAAATCTTACTTTCTAGGATACACAGAGTGGCCCATTTTCAACTGCAGGGTAAGGAGAACACTTTTGCCCAGGGACCTGCAAAGCCAGCTGGTAGCAGCACCCACCTGACAAGAACTTCAAACCCACTCAAGTTGAAGAGGACATGGATGTCAGATGTCCCATTTTTGAGGCAAAGACATTGACCTTTAAACTACTTAGCAAAAGGTCACACATAATCACAGAATCATAGAATGGTTTGGGTTGGAAGAGACCTTAAAGATCACCTCCCACCAGACCAGGTTGCTCAAAGCCCCATCCAATCAGGTCTTGAACACATCCTGATATTTCTCCAAATGAAGACATTTTAGGAGTGTTTTCTGGCTCCAAATCTTAGGTTCAAAGATATCCTCAGAGTCAAGTAAGGGAAGAGAGTACCTCTAAGAGGCAAAATTCAGATACACCCTTCCCTTTGGCAGTTTCTGTTGGGTGGTTGATGTGTTCTAGCATCCAACACACAGGCTGTTGAATCCCTGTATGGAACTTTGCCTTCCTTAACCTACCTGTACAGAACCAACATGACCATGTTATCCTTGAGATTTCAGAGCTGGGCACATATGTTGTAGGCACCATAATACTCTGCAAGGCACTATGTTGAAGGTTTAAATCTTTGAAGTAAAAATGATGGAATATAGCCACTCAGAATAATGTTAATGTCTTTTGCTACCAAGTTTCAGAAGCATTTCCCTATTTTTCCCCATTCTTGCATGGCAAACAAGATTTAAAAATCCTGCCTATTCTGCAGCATGTTGTGTTTTGATTGATTATAGTAGATATAAAAAATTTGTGTTAGGCTGTCTATCTCATTCTTCCTTTGCTCTCACAAATACCATAGTTTGTGCATAATTTTCAGTTGACTCACGATAAAACAATAGAGAAATAGGAATATTGCCAATTTTAATGTTATTTGCACATGACAAAATTTTTACTTGAGTTTTGATTTTATTAATAAAATATTCAAAGCGTTTCCTCTTAGATGATACACTGGCAGCAGACTTGGTGCACAGTGGAGTTTATTTCACTACTGTCAGAACTAGTAACTTTTCCTTTAGAGAAGAAACTGTTTTATGACCTTCCTGCCCACTTGCCCACTTAGTTTATTTTTGCTCTTTCTGCTAAACCATGAAACTTCCCAAGTGTCTATTTACATGCTATTGACAGAAGCTAAGGAACAATATTTTGTTTCCAAGCACAAAAAATCCCTATTGCTGCATATTTATAAAAGGTATCATGACCGTTGTGAGAATCCCTGGATAAAGACCCTGTGCTTCATAGTCTGATGCATGGCAGCTTGTTATAAATTACATGTGAGCCATATCCTCAGCTTGTGTAAGCTGCCACGGCTCCACTGGTAAAGAGAGGATAACTTACACCAGCTGAGGATCTGGGGTTTGATTGTTATATGGTAAGGGCAGTGCCTATTTGACATGCAAGTATGAGCTATCAAATTTGTCCTGAGGGAGGTTCATGCACTTCCTTTGTTTTCTACTGCCAAATTCCTTTGACATTCTAATTTGGGTCCCTGAGATAACTTATAACATAAATACTGCTGAAGATAAAGGGGCTTTGATGCCATTTTATATGTATGGTTCCTTCTTGGAGATAATTTAATCTCTAAAGCAGTAATAATAACATCTCCATTAATGACGCTTTCAGGGAATATAGCCCTTGATAAACTATCACCAAATGAGGATGACATTAGATCATCTTTCCAGGTTATGCAGGGTTTATTTAGGAGTGGAGGAAACTGAGATGTGTGCAAATGGCATTGTATTCTGCAATATTAGATTTATATATCTAAAGCAACCTCTTAAAAAATATATTCAGAGGAAAATCTGGTTTTCCAAAATATAAACTCATCCCCAGAACTGATCCTAATGTTGTAAAGTTTTCTTCATGTTTATATTTATATGCTATTTATATATATGTTGAAGGGTGCTTGGATACTTTTTCAGAAATAAGCTTTCTGCTGTAATATAGATGCAAAGGTACAAAGTAAAACAAACTTTCATGAAGAGCTTACTGCTTAAATTGCTGGGGAAGAAAAAAAGACTTGTGCTATGGAAACAAGGTATAGACAGATTAAATGACTTGCTCCAAGTCAGTCCTGAATAACAGTTCAATGCCTTAAGCATGAGGCCATTCTTTTGTTCCATTTTGGGTCAGGTATTTGTAAACTAAAGGTGAATCTTTCTTCTGCTTATTCTACCTTTTTTTTTTTTTTTTCTATAAAGCAATCTACACAAAACCAGAAAAGCAGAATGTTTTCTGAAGCACCTGTGTTAGGTGTTTTAAAATGAGGCAGGCTTGACAGGACTCAATTTGCAAATAAAGACGTTAAAGCAGCTTTCAAGCTCTTTTCAGCCAACATGTCCTCTTGGAGAATAATTACTCCTTTGTCTAGTTGTTGCCCAAATCCAGAGGTAGATACATGCTAAGAGCACTTTACATCGCAACAACAACAACAATCTAACTTCCTTGGAATTGTATTTTATATATACTTAAAAATGCTTCAACACATCAGGTTTGAGTTTCTGACTCAGAGCTGGCATGTGTGTCTTTTCAGAGGCTAGAAAAAAGGTTCTTTAGTTTAAGTTCTCTGAAATGCTTAGTATTAAGGCATTCTCAGAGCATACTAAGATGCAGACTCAGAAAAAGCAGTAGCAGCCAATCCTTTCATTTCCACTGGGAAAAGAAGTACTAGCTTTTTTACTCCAGGTTTACTGCCCATCTCAGAATGTTTGGATCTGTGCATCGCACCTTGACCACAGCGTTGCAGGTAAATAACTGGTCTTCATAAGAAACTTGTACTTTAGTGGTTATGCTACTGTGGTAGTGATGGAGCACACTCTTCCAAGGAAGGGATAGAAACTGGTATTTCTTTGTAGGTTGGGTGACCCAGTGTTTAAAATACTATATTGTGTAGGCCTAGTATGTCATATTTCCTAGTGTACACTGGAGCAGGTTGCCCAGGTAAGTTGTGGATGCTTCATCACTGGATGTTTTCAAGACTAGGTTGGATGGGGCCTCGCACAACCCAGTCTAGAGGAAGGTATTCCTGCCCCATGGCAGTGGGGTTACAACGAGATGATCTTTAAGGTCCCTTCCAACCTAAACCATTCCATGATTCTATGATTTTGAAAAGAAAAGTACTAATCACATATATTAAATAAAAAATATAACTACGTCTTTTGGAGTAACATTCTGAACTTTTTGGCTCCTGAGTGCATGGATGCATCTAACCTCTCAGCACAGAGGAACCCTGTATCCTTACCTAAATGGCTGCCTTAAGGTTTTCTGTAGCCCCTTTTTAAGTCTGTATCTTTTTATACTTCCTTTTTGGGGGTTTCTTGCTGTAAGAGGGGATTAATGGTGTAAGATAAAGTGTCTTAAATTCCATTTTTGGAGCTGGAATTCCCCCCCAAAAGCAGTGCAGTCTTTTACTGGATTGCGTGCCAAGGGCTATTCTGTACTGCCAACTTCTTAAATATGGGTCAGGTTTCATGCAAGGGGACCCATGGTGGCCAGCTGAGTCATTTTATCTTTGGTTCTAATGAATGAATATTTCCTGTTTTTGCAAAACAGGTGTGAAGTCTATAAAGTGCTGGGGGAACAGCTGGTAAAACACATGGGTCAAGTGCAGATATTGTGGTAGGTTTCCTCTAAGGAAAATGGTCAGTCAGCACTGTTTGTAGTTGCTTTCTCTCTCCAGGA
Source organism: Coracias cyanogaster (assembly GCA_033124195.1). Lineage (NCBI taxonomy): Eukaryota > Metazoa > Chordata > Aves > Coraciiformes > Coraciidae > Coracias > Coracias cyanogaster. The sequence goes on from JAVSBS010024379.1 coordinate 171,099, forward strand.
ATGTGCTGGTAAGCTCCAGTGAGGTCTGCAGAGAGTAAGTCCACAGCTACACATCATCCTGCACTGAAGGGTCTCCTGCCAAATTGCAGAGGAGACAGGCAGCCTTTTGTGTTACTACCCAAAACCAGGCAAGGCACTTTCTCACTCACCATAGCAACTGTCACTGTGAGAGTGATGACAGTGGGAACTAAACCACCACAAGTGAAACTGAATCAGCTCCTCTGGAAGGAGAGCAGCATTCCTAGCATACTTTCAGGGCCTCAGGCCAGCAAGGAAAAAGATCCTTTATGTCAATCTGTCTCCCTTTGGCTACAGAACTAGCTGCATTGGTAAGCTAGGTCCTCTCCTTGTCCACACGTCATTTTGACAGCTGGATTCTCTCTACTCCCTCTTCTTCCTCTCACCAACCTTTTTAGGAAAGCTTGCTCTGGCTTGAAAGAATTCTGGAAAAAAATCCCACAAAATACATACTTTAAAATTCATGAGAATCCATGCCTGCCTCTCTGCAGAGACCATAGGGAAAGGTGGCTCCTCACCTGTACTGCCAAAAAATGACAACTACTTAAATAAAAAGCTCTTAATAATCTTCAAATGCTTACAAATGACTTGGTCTGTCAGGTTATCAAAATCAGTTTCACAGCATACTCCTTGGGTCTCATTTTGACACACAATACAATCCCTATGCAATACCCTGAAAATACAAGGACAGCTGAAGGGAGAATCTCAACTAGGTTGAAATCCATATGTGAATATCTTTGCTGTTTTCCTGTGCACAGAACTCTAGTGAAGGCAAGGCTGAGAACCCGTGTGAGCCTGACAACACTGCATGAAGAAAAAACTTTTTGTTTTCTGTGGAAGAGAGAGGGGAAAGAAGCAGTCAGTTATGCTTAATTTATATCTCTCACTCTTTAGAACTAGCAGCAACCAGCGGATTCAGCTGAACTGATATGCGGGTAGAAGGGATGATGTATCTTTTTAAGCAAAGTGACCTAGAGATATGAAGACTCTGAAAACACATTTAGAGGAACAGAGTGGACAGCTGTGAGAGGGATAGCTGAGTATGGAGAGTGGCTCTTGAATTATCATGGTTACCTGCTCCGACACATACACTAGGGCTTCAAGGAGGTACTGATAGGATGGGCATCAAATGGATTCCTTGTGAACTATTTTGAGATTTCTTAACCATATAAATAAACTTGAGCTCCCCATAGTTTTTTGTTTCTGTTCTTTCTTTTCAGTCTAGTTCTTTCCAGTATACGCAAGTGTGCTTCTATGTAGGGAAGAACCAGTTAGGAAAAGAAAAGCTATTTTTTTTCTTTTTCATTTCCTGTAATGGGGTATGAGTATTATGGAGATGAGATTGTGAAAGTAAACACAGTGCTGGCTGCTGCAGGTACTAGCTAACGGAAGGGTTACACCTCTTGGTTTTAGGTTTGCATAGACAGGAAAAAGAGATGGCAGCTGGTACACAAAATGCCTGTGATATGGAAGCTGTTCTTTCCATTTCTGTGGATGTATGCCCTTTTTTCTGTGTGTCTCCCTCAAGCATCAACAATAAAATCTCCTGTACATATCCTTAAATAGTAGCAATATGCATATATACAGGATATATGAGCAGAGCAAAGATTAAGTGGCAATCCTGGTTTGAAACTCTATTCCCTCCTTCTTCTCACATTGCCTTACTTTTTGCTTTTATCTTTCACCTCTGGCAGCCTTTACTGAACAGAATTGTCCTTGACTGATTAACACTATATACAACCACCTCCTATCACAGTGATCTCTATCTCTACTTCTATCTATCTCTCCCTAAATTCATCACAATATCAGATAATTGAATGTACAAAGCTGAGATCCTCCAGCTTTTCTGCTGAAAGGTTTTCCACTGCATGCTCCTTGTAATGCTTGCCAGGGCTAATGTTGGTGGAATAGGCTGTGAATTATACTTGGCTGAGAGATGACTGGAGATTCAATTAGGTTAGAACAATTCTGGAAATAACCTTATTTGTGTAGCAAAGAAGGTAGAGACTCTCAAAAAACCACAACTATAAATTACCACATTAGCAATAGCTTTTAATTCACTGATAATTACCTCTGTGTGTTTTCAGCCCTTTTGATTAGCAAGCTGGAGTTAACATTAAAATAATTTCACAAAGGTTTAATTTAACTTCGGCTTTTGACCTTAATGTTTGGGCAATTGGTCCTTAGACACTTTCCTTTTGGTTCAGGATATGATGATACAGACAAATAAGTCTGTAACTAAGGTAAACTACCTTATAAAATTGCTATTCATTAGTTATTCTGTGGTAAGTTACTTTCTACATACTCTTTCTTAGAGTCAATGCAAAGAAGCCTATGTCTTGATTAAAGTACCATAAGCTGCATCATATTTCCTCAGAGTGAGACTGCAAATGGACAGCTAATATATAGAAAAGAAGTGCCTTGTAAATCCACCCTTGTGATCTTGTATTAGTTTGTGGATCCAGTCCTTTCTATTGACCTCCCAGGGTTTTAAGTAAAAGCTTAACCTGCCTCATCCTATAATGTATGAAATAAGGAAAATAAATTCTACTGTTTTTCAGAAAATGAACAGAAATTCTTCCTGCAGATGGAAAGCTTGGGTCTGTCTTACTTGAAAATTATCAGGTCTTTCAACACCATCTTGTTAGAATCGTGATCCTTAGTCCCTTCCCTCCCACCTCACCAGAGAGGATCAAAACTAGATCCCTCAAACTACATAGAAATAGTGCACAAGTGGAGCATGCTGTAAAAAAAATAAATTAAAACTCTTGAACTTGATTTTTGCTTTATTATAAAATCACCTGAATTTAATCACTTTCTTAGAAGCTTAAAGGCTGAATTAGAAACTGGGAGAAATATTTGTGTTTTCAGTCAGTGGAATTCTTCCAGGAGAGCTATCTGACAATGTTACACTTGCAAATAAGTTTTAAAAACTAACTATTATTTTAAATCATTAATGAAATATTATTAATATTGATGCATTTTTCCAACATTAAAATAAAATTAGCAAGTTCCTTAGCATGAAGTAGCGGTTGAGTAGGGAGGAAGTGAAGAAAAAGACCATCCAACTAAAGGCAGATGATAGTGCACAAATTCAAAGTCTAAAAACAAAATAGAAAGAATTTTTTTATAGTCATAAAGTCTTCTAATCTCTTGCTGGTCTTGATTTTTATCTCAGTTACACCAAGGAAGGAATTAACTCAAATTAATCCATCCCTTATGTGGTAATGTGGATCCAAATTTGTGACACAATATGTTAATTACTCTTAATTATGTTGCTGTTAAAACAATGTTATAGCAGTCACAATTCCTTTAGCTTTTTTGTGTTGCAGGCAAAAATAGTTTATCTTGTAGGAGTCAACGGTCGTAACATACACATAATGTTATAATAATGTTAATATATAACCAGTATCACCTTCAAAAAAAAAAAAAGTTATTAATAATTTTCCCTACAGAATCCAATAGCACTCTACATTTAGCTAGGGAAGAAATGGCAAATGTAAGTTAAAATACACATATTCAAAAGACTGTGAGAAAAGTTAGTGGCAAGACTACTAACGACTTTTCTGATACTTGGATCAGAGCTTAAATGAAGTCCTGAGTTTTCCCAGTATATTATATCTATATCATATCTCTTCTAGATTGCCTTTTCTTGTCCTTTGTAGTGCTGAAGGCATTTCCAAGATAAAACAAGTAATGGCATAATGCCATTTGTTGCTATCCTGCTTTCATGAATCAGTTAAAAGATGGCAAAGCAAAAGTTACTGAAAACCTGCTTTCACTCAGGGTTTGTTCAATGAAGGTTTTTCATGTCACAGAACTTTCTGCTTATATCAGAATTAAAATCTGTGTCTGCAAGCTTGCATGTATGGCATAGCACAAAGCACGTTAAGTCAGTAGAGAAGCATCTGTTCAGCACTGCTCTTTGCAAAGCATGCAGGGGGCTTTCCTGACAGTTTTCATGGAAATAACTCAAAGCCTTGTACAGTTGCTTCACACAGTCAGTGCATGCGTTAAAACCTAGGAAAAGGAGAGAAAGAGATGTTATTCTTCACTGCTGTTCTGCGAATATGATGCATTGGCAACACACTGCATTTTGATTGTATTTCATCACAGATTGCTTGATACTATGTCATTAGGCATTTCTTCCCTTACTGCAAAAGTGCATTGGAAAAATGGGCAGCAGAATCCCAGAAGGGAGTTGCTTTGTGCTGGCTATAATGTAAACAAAGTAAGACTGTTTTTTCCCCAGCAAGCTTGCAGTCTAAAAGGTAAAGGAAGAGGAAAAAAACAGATTGTCTAGGCCTCTCCAGGCTGATAAGTGCCGGAATTGTCTCCTGAATGCTGCTACACAGTACTGAATTTGTTTCCTCACCTTCATTTCAGATTCAAAAAGAAAAGTCACACCTTGAAAATTTCTCAAAAGGATAAAAACATTGCTGTTCTAATTCATTTCACCCCCAAAATATCTGATGCTGGGTTATAGGCTACAGAAAGTTAAGTGTTATGTGTATTGAATGAACTAATCAGCTTACAACTGATTCATCTGTTAAAGGTAAGCCATAAAGACGTTTCATATTGGGCAAACTGTGTGTAAATTCAAAGTACTGTCAATACAAAAACTTGGAAAATTAAATGTAAATTGTGATCAATATAAAAAAAGACAGGATGACAGAAAATTGGCTTGAAAGGGATTTTAAGGGGTTATCTAGCAGATTCCTCTCTGCTGAAGTCAAAAGGAAGGGTAGCTATTTTTGCCCATTGTGTTCTCCAAACTTCAATAATTTGTTTTGTGGGCTCCTCGGACCACTTAATGCTTAATTAGCATTAATGCTTAATTAGAAAATATTTTTTCTTGTATCCAGTTTAACTCCCTTACTGACAATTTAAGTTCATTACTCCTTGCTAAAGCTATTTTGACAGAAAAGTGTTTATTCTCTTCCTCTCTGCATTAGCCTTCTATATAACTGAAGACTATTAGAAGAAAAAATGAAGACACATCCTTTTTTACTTTGTAATGGAGAGCCTTTACTTCATTATTTTTCTCCTGAAAAAGGGTGTTTGTATCATTTCGTCAAATCTAATCATTAAGCCTACTGATTAACTCCTTAACTGGAGGAATAATTATGTACCTGAAATAAAGAGCCTGGATGCAGAGACTTCACAACTTAAAATGCAAAATTGTCTTCAGCTTCTGTTTTGGCATCTAAAAAACAGGTAAACAATATGTAAGAACGAACAATGTAGAAAGTTTCATTAAGGCAATAGTGCAATTAATTTCATTCAGAGGAGTTTTTCTAAAAGGCCATAGTAAAAGCTTAGTGTGTTCTGCATGTAGGACTCCAGAAAAGTAGACTTGAATAACCTCCTTTTGTAAGGATCCGCACTTCGAGGAGGAATTTATGGAGATCTTTGAAAACATTCATTCAAATCCAGAAGTCCATAGTCAGACGAATGAAGATTTTAGAGTCTCCTGGTGAAGATGTAATGGGACTACATAGCATGTGCTGCAACTGGATGAGAAATGGACTCCTCGTGATCTTGGGACAAAAACAGAAGTATTAAATTCCTTGATAAAATACATATATTAAAGTAAAAAATACCTTCATAAAATGGTGATGGAAATTCCCTTGAATCCTACATTAAAAATAGCCGTTGAAGACTGAAGAATATGGCCAGAGTGAGGCAAAGAACTAGGAACTTAAGATCTGTTGTGAATGTTTGCATTTGAGCTATTTTTGTTGAATTCTTTTTCATTTTCCCAAGACAACATTGTGTATGCTAGTATAAATGTACAGCACATGAAAAATCAACGTATTCTTATTTTTTGTACAAATGTTGTATGGAATGAGTCCTAGTGCCACTAAAATGGAAAAAGAGACTGAAATGTATGTCCACAAAGCTGTGCTTACGTTCTGCAGATAAGATGTAAAACTCTTTGCTAGCTACAGATTATTTTGTCCTATGTATTTATTGCAGGCTAAAGGTGGACTATACCTGGATATACCAAGACACATCTGGATAATCTGTTGACTCAGCAGATGACATAACAGGTGATCTAAATATAATTTAATACATTTACTTGTTCAAGTTTCTAATAGCAACAGGCTGGAAAGAAGTGAAAATCTTCACTAAAAGACTCAGTTTTCCCATTTAAATAGGAAGATGAATTGGTATAGATTCAAAATATAATAGTAATTGACAGTAAGACTTAATGTACTGTTTATAGAACAAATTTCTCATTTACTTGTAACAGGCTGTCAGTAGCATCAGCATGGAAGTAGAAAAAATAATTTTAAAATAATCTTACATGGTATTTAAGAAAAAAATTCTGAAAGTTCTCATAGTTAAAAATATGAAGATACACAAAACAACACAGTGAAGACTGCAGAAAAATTAAAGCATACAAAGTATTATCTAAATATATCAATGTCTTATTGGTAAATTAATTAATGTATTTTAAGATTCAGCCACAGCTACAATGATTCATTTTAGTATGAAAAACATAGTAGCTTTCTGTACTGTCAGTAATCTATTAGCTTTATTTTCAACTGAGAGTGCTACAAATAAAATGATATATTTTTTTATCTGCAGCATCTGATGCCTGAAAACATAAAAAAACTAAAAAATGTTTTTGATGACTTTTCAGTGCTATATTGCTGTAAGGGGCATAATCCAGCATTGCTTGGCTGCTTCCCAGAAAGCTATGAAATTGCATCAGGATTGCATTAGAAAGGAAAGCAAAGTACAATCAAATGGTTTGAATTAGTAACTCTGTCATCATTTGCTCCAACATCACTGACACTGAATAACGCCAACACTCTGCAGTTGCCTCACTGAGGTACTTGATTTCCACAGCTAAAGGTGGCAGGAGCCCTGCAGTTCTGCTAATCCCAGCTCGAACAATGCTGGCATGAGTGAGTGACTGGAGTAGAAATTTGGTTTTAGACAGGGTCACTCAAGCTGCAACAGAGATATACTATGGATTTCACAGTTCTACAGCTACTGTCCCAAACGTTCTCCTGATTGTCTCAAAATATATGTTTGGGATGTAAAGTTTCTAGAGGGGAAGAATTCCTTAAGATGAGGAGGATCTCATCCTTGCTTATGATCCTGGCAGACCTGAGATCCCTGGGAGAATGCGGATGCTGCTTTTACCTTGCAATCATAAGCTCTTGAGAAGTAGTTCTGTTGAGTAAGGTGTTTGGCATCACGGACTCTCTAACACTGGGAAGCTTTTAAAATGAAAAACCATAATCCCCTGACATCTATTTGGACAATACTTTACTGGTGTCAAAAGAATGCACATTTTGAGAAAGAAAAAGAATTGTCATTTATTTTTAAAATCCGAATATTACCAATTATCACAATGTGAGAAATTATAAGCTTCAAATAGCTCTACTAATATGTTATCAAGTAACAATAATCCTGTGACTGACTCTATTCCAGATAGGAAGTGAGAAGCTCATTGAAAAATCTTTCTTGGCTCCAGAAACAAGCTTACTTTTTATTTTGATTTTCCTAGCAATAAAAAATCTTGAACTTAAGGTTTATCTTAATAACCATGAAGAAAAGACAGAAAGAAAAAAAACCCACAAAACAAACAACACACCACATACACAAAAAAACCCCAAAACAAACAAAATTTTTTTTTACTTTCCAGGCAGAACTACTGACTGCAGACCACAAAAGTCCCAGGCTAAATCTTGGGTGTGTTAATGAGCAGAACACAAACATTGTAAACCCATCCAAGGAAAGGGGACTCAGCTGATTGCTTAAATTCACTCTTTGTGTGGCCACCAAGTGGCTGGTATAAGCATAGTGGATGCAACACAGGTTCATTCTGCTTTAAAACAAATTCTTCCATTCATTATTTCCTTTTCCGTATCCCTTTATTTTTTTCCCTCTTTTGTCCATATTTTAATGTCTGTTTTCTGCTTCCTGCCAAAAAATGATAGTAAGCGCTGTAAAAAAAAAAAAATTATCATATGTATTATCAAGTAACTTTGAGGTGGTTTATTTTCCTATACCAAGCATATCCAGAATGTAGTCTGGAAGCTCTTTATTTTACATTCCGGTCAGCTGCATAGTATATGCAAGACACCCAGGCTTAATTTCTCTGGTTACAGACTCTTTTACATATGATTTGCAATAGCTTTTGTGCATAAATCAATCCCTACTGAACTCCACTAGGTAACATAGAACCTTAGTGATTACCAGGGAATAGCTGGCTCTGTTTCTGTGTATCTGCCCAACACTGTATGCATTGATGTGTATTTTAATGATGTACTGAAGTGCAAGAGATTTCATGAAAGGTTAAGTACTAAGTTCTCATACATAAGGCTTAAAAAATCAGCACAATGGGTCAGAAGATACTCTTCTACCCATCTTATCTCTGGAAGATGTAAGAAAAGAGGAATGGAAGGAAACTCTTTCCTTAAAATTTCTTACCAGACATTTCTGAGTGGAAAATTGGAATGTTTTTAATAACTTCTGATAATATCAGGTCTTTAATATTTTTGAACTTTTGGCCTTCACAATCACACTTCTATGGCAATACATCCAACAATTTGCTTAAGTACTGTTGATAAAGTACTTCTTTCTGAATCATTGTTTCTCTTCAGTTATTCTGCAATTCCCCTTCACCTACCAGTTTTCATATTCTTCAAATGCTTTGTAATTTTTCATTTGTGTTCACCTTTTTCATATTGTTTGTGATTTTGTACATTTTCTCATGCTGTCTATCACCTCTGTTCCAAGCTGAAGAACCCTAGCATTTAATTTCTTCCCACTCTCAAATCGCACTGCCACTCTGAGAATAAAGAACACAAACTGTTGCTAAAAGCAATACCAATCAGTTTTTCAGCAAATACTGCCATTACACATGGGCAAAAAGGTTCTGCAAGATTTGTAATTGCATGAGTAAATACAAAAATACAGTTATTTTATGTTTTTTGCCAGAAAAGGTTTCTCTCTTGAGTTGCTTCACTTACGTTGCTCTCGATGATCTCTCATTTCACATTTTATGACACACCACTCACTCCAAAATACATCTAACCATGTGAAAAGTGAAATTGTAGACGAATATAATTCATAATAATTTGTTTTAACTGTGAATTGGTAATCATGAAAGTGTTAGGTCCTATAGCAATTTGTTCCTAATCCAGTTTCAATATAATATTTTTCCAGTTATCTGAAATAAAATATTCTATTCAATTATTGTTAATAATTCAGAAACTGATAATGAAAAACCACTATATACCACACTATCTAGATTACTTGATAAGGAGAGTGTGGTCAAGAATGTTTCCTGACACTATACCGTCAGGTAGAAGAAACATGTTCAAGGAGTAAAGAATGGTGCTTGGTGCTATTACTACAAAAGGTGAAATTCTGTCTTTGGGAGAAGTGATTCTGAGAAGGCTTTACAAATCGTGTGAATAAGCAAATTAATATGAACATCTAATGAAATAATATAGCTAAGAAACCCACCTTAGTTCCTGAGAAATTATTCAAGGCTTGGAAAAATATCTTTGTTGGCAAAGATTTAAGGAGCTTATTCTATTTACGTTATAGAAAAGTAAAGCTAACAAACAAAATAGTGATTGCTTATAATCACTAATCATGTAATCATTAGGAAAAGAGATACTAAAGACTCAGTACTCATGCAGACAAAGACATAAAAACATCAAAAAACTGTAAATAATCTTTTCACCAGAGGAGTGCCAGCAGGGAAAATTCCCGAGTGGATTATCCATCTCTTTAACACTTCACTTCTAAATCACATCTTCAAGAAAAAGACCACAGTCTTTAAAAAAAGGTTAAAGAAAAAGAGTGGATGTGGTTCTTTATCCTATATTACGAGAAATATTAGACTGCATCATTGAAATATTTCCTCTAAATGATATAAAAATGATTGTACTGATTCCTCCTTAAATTTACACTTCTACCTTTAACATATATCAGTAAGTGTTAATATCTATGACTGTATCTCCACTGCCATCACTTTTTATGTATGACAGTAGTTAAGGATAAAGTTAAAATCCCCCATTTCTCACTTCAGAAGATACTTTTCCCATGGGATAACTGTTGGCCAGATTTGGTATTTCAAAGTAATTGTGCTGAGTTTTTCTTACTTCCGCATTCTCAATTTCAAAGGTTTTCCATCTTGGTCACATTCAACTCTGAAATTTTTTTCTTTTAATCTGGAGAGTACAGACACCTTATATTTAAAATAATCCCACAGCTATCCCATCAGTAATCCCTCCATTTCCGGGTTTCCACAGTTGTCTCACACCTTGTCTCTTTTCCCTTTGACCCATTTAGACTTATCAAAAGAAGTTCAGGAGAGCATCAAGGGTCCATGCACATCAGCACATGTCTTTTCCAACAGATGTGCCAAGCCAGCTCAAATATTTATTAATCGAGACCAAAACAGAATGTGTGAAACTTCTAGTGGAATTCCTGACACTGGGATTTGAACCACAATTGAGCACCATATGCTCCATGAGGATGCTTATTTTTCCTCCTGCACTTTGAATTAAAAGGAAAACCATACAAACGGGGTGGTAAGAAAAATCCAAAAACCAAGCCCAAAATTATGTTCATAATAATCCCAAAAGGCACCCAAGAAAGGACCTATTTCCCAAAACTGATATTTAAATGAAAAGGTTCTCAAACTGAACTAGAGTTAAACCTCAACCAATTATATTTAAATGTAATGAAAAATAAATACAGCTGAGTTATTAAGATAGCTGGAATAGCTAAAGGTCTGTCAGCACTTCCATTATAAACCTGGTTTGTTCAGGGGATTATAAATCCTGTAAAAATATGTTCCAGGCTGAAACTTGGCAGACAAATGTTGTAGGTTTAGAGGCTAGGATTTTTTGTCCTTTTTTTTTTTTTTTCTTTAAAGAAAAAGGTTCAATAAAAGGATTGCCCGCTTTTAAGTTATAAGATTGGTAGGAACTGGAATTTTCCAACACTATTTTTAGCATTCCCATAATTCAAAAAAGGACTGATTTTAAAAATAAGATGATGTAAGCTATTATTAGTCCATGATATGAACTAACCATATGCTGCTTTTGGGATTTGTATAGGGGTTTATTTTTAAAAGGCAAGTGGGTTCAAACGCAGGTCACTAGACTAATATAGTTTGTTTGACTCATAGAGTGGGATTTTTCAAGCACCCTCAGCAGTGGCCTACCTCAGCTCCCAAGGGCTGACATCGATGGTGTCAAAAGCTGAGGACTTAGTACACCCCCCCTCATCAGCTGGGATAATGACAATAAACTCGGACACTCATGTGTTCTTTAATTATTCATCTCTCATGCCTTCTTTTTGTGATGTACTGGAGTTTCACCAAAAATTCTCAGTATGGGATAGCACAGATTTTTTGGTATAATTCTTCCCTACCTCCTTTTCTCTGGGGGCTTATAGATGTGGGGAACCAACTGAGCATATAGATGTGGGGAACCAACTGAGCATCAAAGGCCTTTCCCTCCCAGCAATGCCTCCTTAACCAGTTCCTGCAAGGAATACAGTATTACCTGGGGTGCAGGACACACTTCTGGCCCATCCACTTCACCCTCCAGACCACAGCATGACAGCAACACCACACATGGTGTGGATGTAAAACTAGAAAAGAGATGAGCTGTGAATGCAAAGTACTTGTGACAGTTGTCTAGGAACATGACTAGTCAGAGAGGAGCAAGGATAATTCTTTGTAAGTATGTGTGAACAATCACCACTGCAAAAGTATTCATGATATCAAGAAATATTAACTTTCACCTATCATTTTTGTTCTGTCCATGGAGAGAAGTGTGTGTGTATGCCCAGAGGGAGTGGGTAATGGATGCCGCAGCTATCATCACAAATATGAATCAGGGTCTTCAAAAGGCTGAATAACTCTGTTCTGACATTTAGAAATTTCCATCACGAGCTCAGCTGTAGCTACAGAGCTGCTCCACTTTTGTTGATATTGAGAACATACTATCTTTTACAAACACACTTAAAAAAAAATCCAGTTTCTCTGCTCCCAGAAGAACCAGCAAGACAATAGTTTCAGGCACAGTACCCTGATGCAGGAAATCAGCATGTACATTCAGGTTTGAAAGGGGCAGATCAAGGATTTGAACCACCAGTTTTAGAAGAGTAACCAAACTAAGAAACTATTGATTGTTCCAGAATAGAGGTTTTCCTTTCTCACTTCCTTTACTGTGCTTGTTGCTATGTGGCATGATTTCTGTGTCAATTTTCTGAGGATCACAAGCAATTTTGTTTCTTGATTACGTGAAACAGAAGGAGGGATGCTGGAATCTGAAAATGTATCATAAAATTGAATTAAATAATTGCTTTCTGTCAAGCACTTTTTAATTTCCATGAGACACAAATTCACACCCTTATTTCTCTATTTATTTACATAATGAAGTAGACTAACAAAAAATACGTCTGTTTTGGGTTTTTGTTTTCCAACTTGCTCCTTTATAAATAACTTTTTATTGAATGTTAAGCTTTTTAGAGATGCAGTTTTAAAAAAAGTTTTCCACAGCGTAATTCTAAGTATTTGGGGCGAGAAATCATATTTATTTGTATTTCATGCTGCTAATAACTCAACAGCTCTAAAATACTAATATAATCTTTTTCATACTCACTATGTAGATTTTCAGGATCAGACTTGGCAGGGAGGTTGTCCTCATTAAGGAGAATTAAGAAATACTGGAAGTGGGTCAGCTTGACTGCTCCTGGTTCGCTACATAAGTGAAAAAACCCATGAGAGTGGAAACAAACAGAAAGCACAAGTTAAAGCATGTAACAACAAAGTCTTGTCAGCCAAGTAATATTTTAATACTTTTCCTGCTGTGACTGAATAGTGTATGGTACATATATTAACATTTCTTCTAAAATGTTTATTTACTGAATACTATATACCATGATAGATTTTTTTTTTTCCCTGCTGGGGACGAAGACAGTCATGGGCCAGGTTAGCCTGGTATGACCCAGTGCCTGATCGAGAGACTGCTACAGATTTTACTTCAAATGCCTCTAGTGCAGGCCTTCAGAGGTGTATAAATTGAGAGGAATAAGATTTGCTTTGTCATGCTGAGCATTGTCCAAAGGCAAGGATTTGTCATGTTTTAGCATAACACAAGGGAGAGCACTTCTGCAGTATGTCTGAGATTTGTCTTACCTAGAACCCCCAAAATCTCCATGGAGGTCATATCCCCATACTCCATCCATCCTGGGTGGGAGCACTGTACCTCAGTCTTCTAAGGGGTTGTGAAAGGAAAAAAGAACTTGTTGATCTTCTAGGCTACCATCATCCCACAACTTCCAGATAATAACCTCAGATACGCTCAATTGGACTAGCTTTGTTACAAGCCATAATCCCTTGTATGTGGAAGACATGCTGGTAGATGAGAGGGATTACCTAAGCCTGAACTCCTGGAAGGTGTAAATGAAACATTGCCTTGATTTTCTATATGAAAAAGAAGTCTTTAAAAGAGCAATTGTGTCCGTCAGCATGAAATGAAGGCTTTTTCAGAAAAAAAAAAAAATCACACACCAGCCTCATCAATCTAGTCATCAAAAATAACATGAAAAAAATTATTTTTACTCCTTATAATAAAATCTTTCATTTGTTTTCATCATAGTGTGTTAAACAGTGACAATGGTACTGAAAAGATGGATTTCATTCAAGCACTGATGTGTGGGGGCAGAAAGAGCCATGGTTGCCCTCCTGCTGGGTAGGCATCAGTGAACAAGCTGCACTCTTTCCAGTTGCAGGGAACTTGCAGTTTGTTAGGGATTAGGAAACTGGGAAAGAGAAGACAGGATAGGGACCCTTTTCCCTCCCCAGAGAACAGGGAAAGAATTTGATCACTAAGTTTCAGATGTAATCAAGGCAGCACTGCTCAGAGCATAGGATGTCAAGTTCCCTTGTAGGCTTGTCATCTTCTGCAGGGACCACAGGTTGTATGAAAGTAGTGGGGGGCAGTGGAGGGCAAGTGAAACAAGGGAGAGAAAGAGTTAAAATAAATGTATACCTTCTCCATATCAGAATTCCTTCCCAAGGCTGATTCTGGAGAAGGCATGTTAAAGGCTGGTGAATACCCAAGCCTCTGTCGGGAGATCGAACATAATTTTAAATCTCACTATGGTTTGGGATTCTGAACTCTTTGTATTTTACCATGAATTTAATATGACTAATGTGAATTTCTAATTACACTAAATGACCAGGTGAATG
>JAVSBS010024379.1:185461-197707 GCA_033124195.1 Coracias cyanogaster
CATAAAGACCTTGTTGATAAAACAGGTTGCAATAAAGAAGCTGGCTAAAACACACCAAAATCCAGATGATGAGCTGGGCTAAGGGAAGGAAGCTCTGAGTCAACAGCAGCTCACAATTTCCTTTTCAACTGTCAAAACATACCATACCCTCCTCCCCCTGAAACCTCCTGGCTTCTCTTGTGACTCCTAACTCCATACTCTATTATCTTTTAAGGAAAATGAGATTAATTTGAATCCTTCCTCAACGTGGTTATAGAAGGGGAATTTCCTTAAACCACTGACTCAGAGCTGATCCTTTTAAGATTTTGCTTTTGTTGTGTGAAAGAAAGCTGAGGAATTTCCAATATCAGAATACCTCACCCCTGAGCTGCATCACTTCAAAACCAAATGTTCAACTATTTGCAGGTCTATTGTTAGATTGCTTTGTTATGTGATACAGTCCCTGACTGCATGCTCTGTGACACTGGGAATCATAAACCCCCCATTTTGGAAATGAACTCTGGTATGTACATAACCCACTTACCAGGGAGCAGGGCTTGGTGGCACTCAAAGCACTGCCTGTGTTACGAGGTGTTAGTGAAAGTTTTGGTCTCTTCAGGCCCTTTTATTGGTTCTGCAGTGGATTCCTTACTTACAGATGTTTTCAAAACCAGCAGTTCCAAGGAGAGGCTACTTATTGCCAAAAGTTTACAGCTGAATTTCTTGGCATTCACAAGCAATGATTTCATCAGAACATGAAATAAGTCAGAGCTGCTGTTGAAAGACACCATTTTATAATCCAGCATTGTAAATTTAAGACTTTTATTTGCTGCAGAGTTTGGTTTCCATTTGTTCAACTCTCTGATAGGTGTATTGCTTGGGAACAGATATAGAAGTTTTACAGGCCCTTTGTGCAACTTAAAACCCCTGTATAGAATACCATAGTGCGTTGCCCATTCACATCATTAAAGACTTTTACAAGGGTATCATGTTCACACTTATATGTACTTTACTCTAGTGACGCTCCCCATGCCATGTTTGAATTATTATAAATGAGCCGATGCAGAATGCTGCCTCAATAGCTGAAGTAAAGAGGCTTTGTTTAAAATTCAAATAATAGTTGAATGGTGTCTGTTTGTTCCTGACCAACACTCTGCATGCAAAAAACGTTGCACTCTCTTAAAAGGCAGCAAATGTGGACAAATATTAGCTTTTGGAACTAAAGGGGAAGTTATTCATTCACTCAGCAATGCTTTGTGAGCTATCAATCTTCCAGGTATTTCTATTAGCTTTAATCATCGAGGTTGTTTGTTTGGAGCAATTTCTAAGAGAATAAAGGTACCTTTGGTTCTTATCTCCTGTCATCAAAGCATCCATTAGGAAATCCAAGCCCTGTAGGCAAGCTCAAGGGATTACTCAAAGAGGTTTTCTTGAAACAATCAAGAATTCGGTGCCCTCTCTTCAGTGCACAGGAGTTCAGTTGGAAACCATAATCTGAAAGAGAGGTTTATCTGAGGCTTAATACAATTTGAACAGGATTTTGTTCAAGGCAAATCTACAGATAAAAGCACCTTAAGTATGTTGAAACAAAGATGAGCTCGCATTCCTTGGTGCGGTTTCTAAGTCCAATGGTCTGTCAACAAAGTGGGGGAAAAGCTCTAAAGGTCCTACAATTATCACAATTGTCGGTAGATTGGGTCACTGAGAAGCTAATTAATAGCTTTTAAATAAAGGAATGTTGATTAAGTGTGAAGCAGTCAAAAGCTTGTTCCATGTTGGAAGTGGGAAGGCTTGCCAAGTAAACAGGAAGCTTGTGAATGGGGAAAATGTAAAGATAGGAAACTTGTTATGTAAAAAAAAAAAAAAAAAAAAAAAGTGTTTAATATAGGAGATGAACTTAAACTGAAAAAAAAAAACCCACCTGAAATGTATATAAATTTGAATTTTCTAGAATTTGAGTATTTTCATTCTTCAGGTGAAGGAATTTAATTCAGCTCACTGCTAATGGAAAGAGACATGTGGTCAAACTGTTAATGCACATTTACATATAGTATCCTTGGTCTTAGAAGAGTTCAGTGGACTATAGCTCTGATTTGTGTGACCAGGGTTCAACTCCTGCTTCTTCTGCTTTGGTGCCTTTCCCTCTGGTTTTACATCCCTGAGAAGGGAAATGAAAACTGCTTTGAGATCACCTGACAAAAAGCCCAACATGAGATTTAGATACTGTTCTACTACTGCTGTTCCCAGGAGTCCCAGCTGTGAGTTGGAACTCACTCTGCTCTGTAGGAGCAGAAAGCACAAAGCCTGTCTCTGCCTTGAAGATCTTGTTATAATTAAATGGGCCCATCTGAGTCACAAAAGAGCAAATAGGAAATTTTTAAAGAGAAGCATTGTGTTTCAGCTTCTTAAGGTAACAGTTATGCTTTTCTTTAGACTGGAAGCTTTTCAGGGCATGAACCAGGGAATGATCATGTCTATGAGGGTGTCAATCTATAAAAGAAATGAAGTGAATAACACGTATTTGAAATTTTTAAATTGTTTTGATAAAAATACTGTTAAAGTAACTTAAAGCTAATTAGAAAACCCATTAGCCATGAGGGTGGAGTTCTTTTCTGGACAGAAAGTGAAATAAAGGAT
Source organism: Coracias cyanogaster (assembly GCA_033124195.1). NCBI lineage: Eukaryota > Metazoa > Chordata > Aves > Coraciiformes > Coraciidae > Coracias > Coracias cyanogaster. The sequence continues at coordinate 188,078 of JAVSBS010024379.1, forward strand.
AGGAAGCAAGACATAAGGCTCCATAGTTACTTTTCAGGACAGAGAAGAGTGAACAGTATGGTCCCTCAAAAATCAATTCTAGAACTTGTTTTATTCAACTTCATCAGTGATCTGAAAGTGGGAGTTAACAGTGATATCTCAAAGTCTGAAGATGAAATTAAGATCTTTCAGATAGCTGAATATCATGCCAACAACTAGAAACAACAGAAGGATTTTGCAAGTGTGTTTGGCTGCAGTGAAAAATAACCAGCAAGACATCAGATATCATTGCAAGGGCACCTCCCAGATGCCATCATTTTGCATATAGATAAAACCTTTGGTGAACCTACCTCCTCAGTGCTCTATGTGGTTCTGTGATGAGAAGGAGATAGTGGAATTAGAAAGAGAACAGAGAAGGTGATGGAAGAACTGTCTTACAAGAAAATATTAGAAAGGTTGGAACATGTTTGTTTCAAGAGGAAAAGGCTAGAAGGGATAGAGTAAACTTCTGCAGAATTCTGATGGCATGTATAACTATTATCTGGAAAGTATTTCTTCAAGCAATATCTAATTAAACTTCTGAAACTTATGGCCATAGGAGGTTGTAGAAGAGGACAGTTTTAGCAGGTTCAAAGTGGATTAAATAAATTAATGGACAACAGGTTCATAAATCAATGCAGACAGAACCAAACAGAGGTATGTCTTCTCCATTCCTGATAGATGGACTGGATAAATGGACTATATAGTGTGACCAGGCTCGTGTGTACTCCCAAAACAGGATCCCATATTGCCACTGTCAGAAGCAGAATACTCAAGAAGGACTGCTGATCTGACCTATTAGGGCATTTATTACATTCTGACATGCTTTTTCAGTGTTGGACACTTATCCTAATTAAACTAATAGAGACTAAATATGCCATATAGACAATATTACCTCTCCAGAAATGGACACACTGACTTCTAAGACTTGTAATGTAATGCTGCTACATTTCCAAGAGCAGCAAATCAGTGGATAAATGGAAATTACAGGTATGTGTTCAATCAACATCAGATTAGGAGGAAAGTTAATTTCTCAAGGAAGAAAGCAATCATGATATCAGCTTTTACATAAGCCTGATAATTTGTCAGATTACTATTCAAAATATAGATTTAGTAAAAATACTGTAAATGGTTTTAAAATCCTTCCTTCTTCCTAAAAAATTTACATGTCTGTAGAACTGTAAAATATAATTAGCTTTCATTGACTCAAAGTCCATCTGTTGTCAGGGATATTTCTACAAGATCCCATAAAAGATGTCTATTATAGGCTATACAGTCCATCTATAGAACTGAACATGGACGAGTTAGAGAGAGCAAGCTGGTATTTTTTAGGCAGTTCATGTTAGTTCTGTCTAGGCTCCATCTTAATTTTCACCTGGTTCACAATATCTCTGTCTGACATGAAACCTAAATCTGCATTGAATCTCTGTACATCAATCCACTCCAAAAGTCCCACAGAGGATAACATAGCATCTTTCAGCTCAAGCCTGGTTGCCATCAGCAAATCTTTCCTGCTTCTTTCAATGCATAGTATGCAAAAATGTAAAATGATTCAGGATAAAATTTCTTTTAACATTTACCATCAAAAGATCTGGTCCTGTAGATATTCAGAGGCTGACAGAAAGCCAAGCTTTTAATGTGCAGCAGCATGCGACAGTCCTCAGGAAAGGTAGGAATTTTGAGATTGACATCAAAGGCAGAAGACTAACAAGGGAGTTTTAAAGTATTTCCTGTACTGAGACTAAACTAATCCCTCCCACCAGGACTGACTCTGTGCAGAGGCGAAGCAGGCAGTCATTTAAGGAAGTGGGTTATCGACAGTGGCAAAACAGCCACAGTCCCATTTCCAGCTTTTCCTGTACCAGAACCTGAAAAGCCAAACTTAGCTAGTACTATCCCAAAGGGAGAAGTCAGAGCAGCATCTACTGCCATGAGGGCAGTGGACCTTCCTAGTAGCAACAGTTAACATCTCTTTATCTCCCATCCTTTAGGGATAGTAAGCATGTATTTCCAGATTCCTTCAGCTCATACAGTAATGGCAAATCTTAAGTACTCTTGTCCCATGACATCTTAAATGCTCTGAGAGTGTACTCAAAGGCAGAGCCATCCCTTTTCTTGCTCCTCTGGTTTATTTTTTTCTCCCTGATTCTCTTTCTCTGTGCATTTCTATTACTTATTATTTCAGGTTTATTTCACTGTCTCCTGTCCTAGTTGCTATTAAACTGACCCTACTTCTTTTGCTTCTTTATAGATTCTTTACATTACAATACCTTTCAAGACAATGGAGCTACCATGAAAACACACTCTTTAAATGAATATGATTAAAGTTAAAGGCTTGGAATTTAAGTTTTGGTTTTGTGCACTAGCTCAGTTCCTTCTGTTAAAGGCATCAAACTTACTGAAGTGGTGACATGGATGTGATTAACCTGAGATGCAAATCTCCAGTGAAATCTGAAGCTCCTTAGCCTGAAAATTAGCTACAAATCTTCACAAAATCAGCCATTGTTACCAGATACTTGTGCCAAAACTGCTCATTAATGTTTAGTGTATCTCATAATTATTGAGATTTCAGAAAGTTTTTAATTTTACATCCAGAAGACATTTCAGCTTTTGAACACAAACTTGAAATAAATGGATACAGTTTGTACTAAGATTGTCTCAGATTCACCTCAAATTCAATTCCCTTACTTATTTGGTCTATTTTTATTTGGGAGAGCGTTCTTACTAACAGATATGTAATGATGTCACCTTGACCCGAGACACAAAGAAGAATAAACAAACTTCCAGAGTAAGACATCTTCCTCTGCCTATATAAGCTCTGTATTTCATGCTAGAAGCACCTCTCCCCATTAACTTTAGTGGAAGTGCAAAATGAGTCATATCCTAACTTTGGTCTTTCAAAGTGCAGGATTTCCAGATCTTGCCCTTTTAACTTGCTACAGTCACTGGGAAGAGATAAAAACCATATAAGGCAATTAAAAACCTCTGACTTAGCTTTCTCTTCTGAATAATATTCTGATGGTATGTGTCTGGCTTTTAGAGAGACTTATTACTTTACTTAAGCATCTAAATAGTAATGCTTAATGTCGGAACTGTGAGTGTGCCCAGCTCAGTTGTACCTACTTAAGAACCCCAGTCCCATTTTTGATGTCTAGTATGTTTCACATGGTTTCCAGGCACTCTCCCACACAGACAGGAGTTCTCATAGGTCCTATATTGTACTGGCTAGTTGACCTATCAGGGCATCTTGGACACTAGGGCATCTCAGATAGCAGTATATACTCATGCATGGGGAAATTAATTGAATATTTCCCCCCAGCCAGTCAGATCCTGTCAATTGCATTTCTGCTAGACATCCTGGCATGGAGCTGAAAACCTTTCACAGCAGAAGACATTTCAGTTTCTAAAAACAGACATCTTCTAGCAAAGAAAATAGTTGGGTTTTTTTTTTTTCTTTTCTTTAAAAACACTTGACCAATGCCACAGATATTATTTCAAACAATGAGTTCTAAAAAATATTTTGCTATGATAAAAAGATTATTTTTTAATATTTAAAAAAGCTAATGGTTAGGATTCTGGCCAGCATTTTTTTTTTTCTTTCTCTCAACCAGTTTTCTCATCTGTGTGTCTGTTTGACTGAAATCTGTCTTGGTCTCTAACAAAGAAAGAACACTGAGGCCTCCTACAGTTTACTTTTTGATTGTAGCTTGCATTCAAGTATCCCACAGAAACCATAGCCATGACAACGGAGTACATCAGTAAGGATGTTTTATTAATGCATATAAAAAGATAATACTCTTCACAAAGGTAGGATTTAGCTGCATTTCTGCTTGTGACTTGATTAGTGGAAAGAAAAAGGCAATTTTAGGGTCCAATTTATCTTGGTCCAACCTGGATGCCTAAAACTGTGGCATCCTAAGTCTCTATATTTTCTTTTGACTATAAAGGAAGTCTAGACAGTATGTTCAGATGTGGATGTCTATATTGCAGATGTCTGAAGTTAAGGGGAAGGAATCCAAGGGGTTTACCATCCAAAACCAAGAATGTAGATATCATATGGGGAATGTCTGAATCATACAAACATTAAAGAACATGCCTAGTGTCACAGATGACACCTGTACGGCACAGAGGACACAGTAGCCACACCAAAAATGGAATACATATTTACTGAATTCCAGGTCAATATTTTAACCACAGATCATCTTTTATATGAAATGTTATAAGTAGGTACATAAAAATTTTCACACCTTAAAATACTGCTTCCAGACAGTACAGAAAGATTTTGGCTAACCTCCCAGCCATACCTTCCATTCCCACCTACCCAGAATTTCCCTACATAAGCATTCAAAAGAATATTTATCTTTTTGCTCATTTAAAGAAACTACTAAAGATCCAAATAACAGCATGATATACTATACAAGAGCTACACTTTCTAATGAAAAATTGTAATTTTATAGGAGAAGAGGAAAGAGTGCAGAAAGACAGAGAATTGCATCTCATCTTCTTCACATTTCTTTAAACCAAAGCCATAATATCAGGAAAAAATATCTGAACAGATGTTTTCCCCTGAAAACATTCCAGAAAATGAAAGCACACATGGCATACTGATCTGCTACTTCCTTCAACACATTCTCGTTCCGAGATAACAAATGTACCATGTGATGTTGCCATAGTAGCTACTTGTATTTTACCACTGAGTGAAGCAGAGGAAAAAGTTAATATATCTACCCATACTCTGGGTATTGGACTGGCTGCAGTGGCAGATTGTGCCTCTATCATTTGATGGAATTTTTCTTCTCTAACATTGCTCTGTGTGTTAGATTTTAGAGCATGTGTGCTGAAGCGCAGTATGCAGCAAACATCCATTTAGATCAGGTATCTTCTATGTCTCTGATCCAGTAAGTTCCTGCTCAGCAGGAACAGCACCTTCAGGTCAGTGAGACTGTCAATGGAGAAGTCTCTCTGTTCAGGGTGGTCACCTGGCATGGGGAACACTATTCTCTCCTGGGCAGCTAATCCTCCCTGATGTCCCCTCAACAACTTGTAGACCAGGAGCAAGGACTGTGTTCAGCATGCGTCAGAGCCCTTGGCATATATTTGGGCAGCTTCAGGCTTTTCCCTGGGCTTGGCTTCCTTTAAATTAGGAGCCACAACTTTCTGTAGCCTCCCTGTCATACACTCTATCTGCATGTTTTTCAAATGGGCTAGAAACTACATCTCAATAAGTTTTCCACTAATTATATGCAATGGAGCTGGACAATGTTATGGCTTTTTATAAAGGCATTCCAGAAAGGAGACAGGTATCAAGCAGGAAAAAAACTCCAAACAGCACTATTAATAATGCTATAAAAGTACTCATCTGAGGCAACATCATTAGCAAAAGAACAGATCTCACCTACTTGAGAAACTGGTGTGATACGTAGGAAATAATAGAATCCAGTTGAGAAACTTGAAATACTAAAAGAGAACTGACAACAAATATAGGACAAGAAAGACATTGTTAAATAGGAAACATGACTGAAACAGAGGTATTTGAGGGTATGTGTTGCTCAGGAAAGCTGTAACTAAAGCAAGAATTAGTAGATCAACATATTCACATTCTTTGGCTTTAAAGTAGACCAATGAAATATGGATATAACCACGCATGCTGAGAAGACAGTAAAGCCTGCCTGCCTTGGCATCATTCCTGGAGAGAGCTGTAGCACAAGTGCCTCTAAGTCTAATGAAGTACTTGAATAATGTATAAAGTCATTAAATACTGTTTGGAATTGTAGCAGGAACTACTTATCTCCAAGTATAGTGAGGAAGACAAGTGGTGTTAAAAATGATAGGACCCAACTGTTTCTGAGCACTTTCATTTACAGAAAAAAACCCAATCAAATAAACATGAAGACAACAGTAAGATTATTTTAGCCCTACTATTTGAAAGCTCTTGATCTTCAGAGGTATTCACAGAAAGTTATTGTAGATTAGCCAATCCTGATCTGATTCATTTAAATGAAATGGAAAGATACTCATGGGTATGGTGATAACAAGGGTTCTCAATTTCAAAAGAACAAATTAAATTGTGTAGTTCACAAAGTTAGATGGACTGATGAGCATATAGATTTCGCTGTGGCGTAAACTTGGGATTTCTCTCTATTAAAGGTACAAAATCTACAAAGAGCTCCTATCCCAGGTATAGAAGACTAAATTCTAAGCTTTTAAACTTTGCCTTTACCAAATCAAAGACGATATTGAAGAATAATAATTTCTACAAGAAGTGTAAGAATAAGACTAAATTAAGGACTGTTTTGTAAAGAAAGGAAGTCACACTCAAAGAGTTACAATAAATGGCTCGATGTCCAAGTGGAGAACAGCGACGAGTGGTGTTCCTAAGTGGTTGGTATTAGGATCAGTGTCGTTTAACATCTTTGTCAGCAACATAGACTGTGGGATCGAGTGCACCCTCAGCAAGTTTGCTAATGACACCATGCTGTGTAGTGCAGTTGACATGCTGGAGGGACAGGATGCCATCCATAGGGACCTTGACAGGCTTAAGAGGTGGGCCTGTGCCAACCTCATGAAGTGCAACAAGACCAAGTGCAAGGTCTTGCACTTGGGTAGGGGCAATCCCAAGCACAAATACAGGCTGGGTAATGAGTTGTTTGAGAGCAGCCCTGAGGAGAAGGACTTGGGGGTGTTGGTGGATGAAAAACTGAATATGAGCTGTTAATGTGTGCTCGCAGCTCAGAAAGCAAATTGCATCTTGGACTGTATCAAAAGAAGCAAGTTGAGGGAGGTGATTCTCCTCATTTACTTTGCTCTTGTGAGACCTCACCTGGAGTGCTGTGTCCAGCTCTGGGGCCCCCAGTGTAAGAAAGACATGGACCTGCTCAAGTGACCCATGATGAGGGTCATGAATATGATAAAGGGGCTGGAGCACATCCCCTATCAAGACAGGCTGAGAGAGTTGGGATGGTTCAGCCTGGAGAGGAGAAGGTTCCAGGGAGATCTTAAAGCAGCCTTCCAGTACCTAAAGAGAGCCTACAAAAAGTAAAGGCCCTGAAATACACTCACTGCTGCCGTCAGGTCCTTGGTATTGTTTTGCTCCACAGACACACATTAGTTTTGGCCATACCACTTTCTCAGTGTAGACATACTCTGTGCAAAGCACTCCTTTTGTTGTTTGTTTTTTTTTTCCTCATGGGGAAATGTAATCACTGTATAGCATAAAACTGCCCAAATTATGTTAAAAAAGAAACTAAAATCCACACATAAATGCTCTTGAGATGGGGATCACAGCAAAGGATGTAAACCTGTGGGATAGGTTTCAGGGAAAAGACACAAGAAGATGTGACACAGTTCAAACAGCAAGAATAGACTGGGAGAAATAAAAAAATGAGGTAAGGAGCACTAAATAAAATGACATAGGTGGGAAAGAGAATAGGTAAAAGGATTGTGAGTGAAAATAGTAGGAATCCTCTTTTCTCTTGCATAAGGTAGGATCTGGAAAGTCTGGACTGAATCTAACGAGATAGCTCTTCTTCCATCCTCCTCACGTGAATATGTAGGCTTGCTGATCTAGAGTAACACTTCCTTGTGTTCCTGTTCACAGGCCAGGATCTTTAGGGAGATTTTTTTACTTTCTTAATATGCAAGTTCAGACAAGACCAAAGAGTTATACTACCTCCAAGTGAACAGTCAGTAGTCAGCTGCTGCAAGTGACAGACTTGGACAGCATCAGAGAGCCTCAGAACATTAAGAAGCAAGATCTTGTATGCCAGAAGCTTCTAAAATGATAATTAGTGGCTTAATAAGAGAAGAAATCAATGAAAGTCAGATGGAAAATAGTGATAGAAATAGGTGGACCTGCGTGTTTTAGGAGATGGTGGAAGAGAGAAGGAGAGAAACACATCAGTTCTCTTTCACATGCTTGATTTCCAGTTAATGGAACAGTTGCAGTTGTTTATAATTCCTCCCAGCATGTTTGTGAGCAACTACTTATGTGAAATTATGGCCCTTATCTCTGTCCCACTCCAAAAAGATGAATAGTGTCTTCCAGTTATATCTGTTCAGAATGGTGGTTCAAACTGTAAGGTCCATGAGATAACTATAAACAAATTTTATATCCATATTCTCTTTCCATTATAAAGTCAAGGAAATCCTAACACAACACAAAGCTGTAAACAGGGAGCTAATGACAGTTGGTAATTAATTGTGAAATTTCAGAACATGTAGTTTAGTAAAACCTCAATTTCAAAATCCAGGAAATAAAGAGTTAAGATACTTCATTCTCTTGAAGTGATATATAATGTGCCAGTACAGCCATAACATATATATTTTACTCTGTCTTTGATCTACTTCAAGATGTGCATAGCTTCCCTCCAGTCAAAAGCTTTGCTTACTTCACAGAAGTTCAGCATGTTCAAGAAGTTCAAGAAAGGCCTCTATTAGGTATGCAATTATCTTCACAAACTAGTTCTAAAACCCATAGGCATAAACATCTCCAACTTATCTGCTGACAGCTGCCACAGCAAGAAGTCCCCAGCAATCTGCCAGAGACCCTACACAGTGACTCAGTGATGTGCTCTGAAACTCTTTGTCTCTCTTTTAACCACATGGTACCTGAATGTTCTGCCAAACTATGGAGATCACTTTCCTCCACCTTCTTCCTTTCCATGGCTTATGTCAGTTGCCTCATATTTCAATCACAGCTAACCTTTCCATGCACAGTAGCCTTATAGCAGTTACAGCCAGTGCCACCTGACAACTTCCAGCAGCTCTTGCCAGCCGAAGGAAGGCAAAGAATTAACAAAATTCAGATGGTTGCTGTGTAAAAGAAGACAAAAACCTTTCCAGTAACATCGAAGAAGCTCTTGGCATATTTCAGGTCATTAGTTCTCAAAGTTGTTCACATCTCTGTTTTTCAGAAATGTGAGTTTTACTGAACAAGTCATTCCGGAAGAGCAACCTGTACTATAAATGCTTTTGTAACTAAGAAAGCAGAAAATAACATCATTTGCTTTTTAGTTCATCTCATAGGCTGCTGAGAATTTCTAGTTGCAGTACACTCTTTAAAGTGAAAAGAATAAGTATTTTAAATGGCCACATGAAAACATACAGAGCAGAAGAGATTTATAGTTCCTCCTGTCTTTCCCACCTCCTTCAGGTTTTGTTATTTTTTATTTCTGATAAAGGACAAAATATGTCTAGTAGATATGAAATATTCTTGGTGAAATAAAAAGAAGACTAACCCATGGTGTTAATATTGTTATTCTGTAGAACAACCATATTCACATAAATGTTAAACAATTCAATGATGTGCCAGGCAGTGTTTATAAATGTGCACAAAAATAATAATCCAGATGAGAGCTGTTATATTACAAGATGATTATGCTTTTTTTACATACTTTATAATTAAATAGACCCTTCTTCTTTCAGTTTAATAGCCTGGAATAGTATCTCATTAGCAGTGCTTTCAATTTAACCCTTGTAACTTGGAAAATATTGTCCTATAATTAGCTCAGGGTATTTAAACCCTCCCAGCAAAACAGTAAATGCATATAAGTGTCTAGATGTTAAATGAAATTACAGTAATGCACAATGTGAGCCTTTTATTGTACAGGGTTG
>JAVSBS010024379.1:197726-232003 GCA_033124195.1 Coracias cyanogaster
TCTCCACCCCCCCCCCTCCCCCCCCCCCCCCAATCAAGTAGGGTTATTATGAGAGAAATAAATAACTTTTATAACTTCACTGCCTATAGCAGCTATTATTTCATCCACTCTTTCTTGAGATGGATTATCCAGCTCATTTCCAAGGAGACTTGAGGGCAGCCAGCTGAACTCCAGAAGTAAATCTTACCCTTATTTCTCTACGCAGTACTACTATGCAGCACAGAAAAGTGATTTGTGAAAATGTTTCAAGGGATGCATTGATGTCATTCATTGGAAAAAGCTTAATTCTATTCCCAATGTGAATCCCTCAACTCTTGTTAGTCAGGGATATAGAATGACAAATGCTCACACATAAAGGATAGCATAAAATATCTTAGCTCACCTAAGTTAATGCTTAAGACTTACATCCTGTACGTACTAATAGCCCATGTGAACCAGACAGGGCTTCAATACACAAGTGAGGCTAAAGGTTGTGGATAGGGCATTTCAGATAAAGGAGGAAGCTGAGCTTTCAGCTCTGCTCAGATCTTGTCCTTTATCTGTGAGCTTATAGAAGCAGCTCTTACCACGGGGCCTTCAGCCCCACAATGCAGAGTGGTACAGAAGCAGAAGAAGTGGCAAACAGCTCCTGTCACCCTCGTACTTACCCATCATCTACTGGGTAGGGGAGCAGGAGGTGCAGCTCTGAATGCTTCAGGGTGAGGAGATAAATGATTTAACCATTAGATTAGTTTGGAAAGAGTAGGATGAGCTGATTGTCTGTTTTGAAAAAAAGTGAGCAAGTCATTTCTATGGAAATGTATGAAGCTGGTGCCTGGAATCTAGAAACAGCTTTTGGCTCTGAATCCTTATTTCACAGAAGTACCTACCACAGAGCTGCCAGTGGGCAAGGTGGGGAGAGGAGGCGAATAAACAGAGCTTTTTCCTCTCAGGCATTTTCTGTTTGCTAGCTGAGACTCCACTCCATTCTGTGTGCTAGGCATGGTGAGTCCTGGTTTTAGGCATCCGAGACTGCCTCTTCACTATCTAGGGAACTTAGCTGTTTTATGCAGTGATTTCAACACCACTGGAGTAGAGGTTTCCCAAGCTTTCAACAACACAATGCTTTGTGTTACAACAGCTAAGTCCAGGCCTGAGTCATTCTTTATTTATTGCACAGAAAGCTGCAATTCTGTATATTTGTAAAAGGTTATGCCATATATATTAGCACTCATTCACTGCAAATTTAGCCATACTGAAATCAGCTTCACTTCACATTGCAGTGGCACTGGTTTGCAAGAACAGTGTTTTGTCTTTCTACTGGTCTCCTTGGCACCAACATGCAATAGCTGGTTTGACTGATGCTATCATTAGTGGTTGACCTGGTTTTTGCATCTGTCCTCCCAGGAACAAAAGCATATTCTACTTTCTGCCAAAGAGACTTCCAAAGGTGTTTTTCTGCCACATAACAATAAAGGTCAATAAAAGGGCTTTCTGGATGAGAAGGGAGCTCTGATATTGTCATGCCATGGTAAAGGGACAACAGTGTACACACGTGTGGTTGCAAGTTGGGGTGCCAGGACATAGTGCCTATTTTAGCCATTTTGTAGTCAGACCAAGAAATGACTATTCCTTGGCCAACATTTTGCAACTTCTGGCTTACTGAGATCTTGCCCAGTGGCTTAAAAGGAAGAAGTTGCAAGTGAAGCTCAGTTCCATATAAGCCTAGAACAAACTGCTCTTACCTAATTACCGGTAAAATCATATAGTCCTTGCTCAATATTGATTTACTATGAAGGAATGTCAAATAAAGACTTCAGAAGGTGTGCATAAAATGAAGCTGTCTGAAGTAGATGCATTTCTAAAACCATGCTATGTAACTATTATGCTTTCTATTTATTCTGCTCCTTTTGCTTTCTTCTGGGTACTACAGATGTTTTGTGAAACTTCCAAACTACAAATCAAATCCATCTGTACAAAACAATAAATAATAATTCTGTATAACATCTTTATTTCATGTTAACCTTGACACCAAAGGCCGGCAGCACCAATTAGTTCTTGCTATGCTATCTACTCTACAAGACTTAAAGATCTGAACACAGTCTTTCATCTGTTAGCTTTCAGGAGACTGATAAAAATTTACTCTGCTTTTAAACAAGCTGTACGTGTCTGAAATTTACCTCATCCTTGTGTGTGCTATAAATAATGTCAATCTGAAGAGGCTGTGAATTCTTTCACAGCTTTGTTTCAAAGCTATTCATAACCATGGCTATCAATGACTGTACCACAAAATTTCTGCCAGCTTAGACTTTCAGTCACAGCCAGGAAGTTTGATGGATGGTTGCCCACACTTCTCTAGTGAAATATAATTATCAAGGCATAAAAATCACTTAATCGCAATGCTGGAATGTTTAAGCATAACAGTAATTAGTTCTTCTGTAATGCTTTCCATCCACAGATGCAAGTATTTTAAAACAGAAATTACCACTTCCATTTTATAGCTGAAGTAAACTGAGGCAGGGGAGGAACAGAACAGGGCACTTTTTACACTGTGGATAGGAAAGAAAGCTTTGAGGAATAAATAACTCTTCTCACAACTGATCCAGAGTCACTCTTGATTGTATTAGAACAAGGTCAGTCACAGAAACAGTAAGAAAACACTGTTGGCCAGACTATCCTTTCTGCTGAAATAGCTTCCACTGGAATAGTAGTAGTACTACTACATAAAAAAAACACCAAACCAACAGAACCCAATGCTTTAGAGTACACTCATTGAGAAGTTAGTTTGATACATTTTTGTGAAGAAATCAAAGTGTTCAAAGCTGGCTGGTCAACAGTACAGACCGGCCAGGAGTAACAGAATAGGACTGTGGCTCGGTTTTTGTTGTTTTTTAGAAGCAGGACTATGATCAAAAGCAATGACACAATTCATATTGTGTCACTTGAACTGGAATTCTTGGACCAATGCAAGGTGAACTAAAACAAAAGCATTTGTCAATAGTGTTTTAATTAATCAAGAACAAAAGTTGTAGGATGTGGCCAACTTACTATCCAGTGGCATTATTCCCATCACTTGCAGGGAGCTCGCAAGGAACACAAGTCTTTGGGTTCGGAGGGGAATTCATTACAAGAACATTACCAGGAGTGCAGTGTGAGACTTCATTTGATTCAGAGTAAGAAAACTTTCCAACTTTCCTGTTCAGATATGGACATGATTGAAGGAATATTAGCTTTTTCCTGATTTCTAGGATAGTGGTACATGGCCATTCTTAGTTGATAGATCAAACAGTACAGTTAATTTTCCCATTGTGTTTCATACCAGAAGAGATGTGTAGATTTAGCGTCCAACACAGAGCATGAAGATGGCCACCAAGAGGAAAAGGCAGTTTAATAATACATATATGACCGGACACGTGGGCTGAAGACCAGCCCTGGTACAGGGTAATAGTAAACATTTACTCAAAGCTATTATAAGTTCTCCTTTTGAGTTACTAATAACCTCATAACTGAAAGCTGAGTGCTCTCAAATGCACCTTTTCAGCACTTACACTTGTGCCATTTTGCAATGCTTCACATCTTCCGGGGTTATCACACCATTGTTTTATCATATATGTGATAAAAACTACCCTATTACCTCTCCTGGTAAAATCTTTCATTTTTCCTTGCACAGTTGATAAAATATTTCCTGCACCTAACTTCTAAAAAATATCTTGCTCTGTTTTTCCAACCTCATATTCTCATGTCCAAACAGTGGACTGACTAATTTCTAGTGCGTCTGTAGCATTTCACAGAATCACAGGATCACGGGATCACAGGATGGTATGGATTGGAAGGGACCTCTGGGGATCATCTAGTCCGACTGCCCTGCTAAAGCAGGGTCACCTAGATCAGGTTGCACAGGAATGCATCCAGATGACTCTTGAAAATCTCCAGAGAAGAAGACTCCACAGGCTCTCTGGGCAGCCTAATCCAATGCTCCATCACCCTCACACAAAGAAGTGTTTCTTTACGTTTAGGTGGAACTTCCTATGTTTCATTTTGTTCCCCTTGTCCTATCACTAGGCACCACTGAAAAGATACTGGCCCCATCATCTTGGCACCTCCTTTCACCAGTGTGGTGTTGTTATTCTAGAAAGGAAAATAAAAGAGAAGAAGTCCTGAAAGTGTGAAATGTTCTCCCACATAGAGCAGTCTGAGAGACAGTGCAAAGAGCACTCCCTCATGATGGAAGGATGGATAACCTACTAATAATTTTCTGCCGCTGATTAATTTAAAATTCCTTCATCTGCTGTAGCAACAAGGTCTTAAGACTATTTTTTTTCTTTTAAAATATTCATGTGAATAGAAGAAATCCTTAAAACAGTTTTAGAGTCTTCTGCCACCACAGGATGTGTTGGAGTCTTTTATTTATTTCCTTAAGTTAAATTAACCATGAGTCATCAATGTGCTCTTGTACCCAGGAAGGCCAATGGTATCCTGAGGTGCATTAAGAAAAGTGTGACCAGCAGGTCAAGAAGGATTCTTTTCCCTCTCTAATCTTCTTTAGTGAGGCCACATCTGGAGTACTATGTCCAATTCTGGGCTCCCCAGTTCAAGAGGACAGGGAACTACTGGAGAGACTCCCATGGACAGCTACAAAGATGACTGGGGGACTGGAGCACGTCTCTGATGAGTAAAGGCTGAGAGACCTGGGGGTCTTTAGCCTGCAGAAGAGAAGGCTGAGAGTAGATCTTACTACCATTTCTAAATATCTAAAGGGTGGGTGTCAAGAGGAGAGGGCCAGTCTCTTTTCAGTGGTGCCTAGTGGTAGGACAAGGGGCAATAGACACAAACTGGAAGACAGGAAGTTCCACCTAAACATAAGGAAAAACTCCTTTACTGTGAGGGTGACGGAGCACTGGAACAAGCTGCCCAGATAGGTTGTGGAGTGTCCTCTGGAGACTTTCAAAAGTTGCCTGCTTTAACAGAGAGGTTGGCCTAGATGATCCCTAGAGGTTCTTTCCAACCACTGCCATCCTATGATTCTGTGACTATGGGACCTGAGCCACAATTCCTGTATATTTCAGGTGATAAGTATGCAAAATGTAAAAAAAAAAAAGTAAAAAGCCCTTTCAAGTATACAAAACACAAATGGTTTAAAAGACAGAACACTACTTTCTCTTCATGAATTTGTAACAGATTTCCCACCTAGAAGCATATGATGATGCAGTTCTCAGCAAAATATGTGCATGTTATTTTTAACATATATAGAAATGCACACAATCCTTTCCATGGATAAAAGTTGGTGGTAACTGAATGAACACAGACTACTGCTGTACAGTTGTACTTTTCAAAGCAAAATTTTACCTGTAGGTGTCATTACACAAGGAAAGCTCAGGTGAAGAATAATGGTTATGATATGGACTAAACAGTTAGGTAGATCCCTGTTTTGGGAATTAGTGTCTATCCACAATAACCAGTGTATAATTAGGTGTTGACTAGGAAAAATTAATAAATATCTGCACTTTTTAAGGCCACATCTTAAAGTGAGATTCTACAGGAGAAAATATCTGCTAATTATGTCAAGTATTTGATTTTTAATGGGAACCTCTTGAGCCAATTAGACAACTTGTGAAAATTTAAAAGCAAAAACCTCACAAAAATCTTAACAGGTAAAATGCTTCCCTGTTGCCTTTCACTAGCTCCTGATCTTCTGCAATATCACATACCCTTGTTTTACTTCAACAACTGCAAAATCAGTTTGAATGAAAATATTTTAACCCTGGAACAATTGCTCCCATTTCCTTCTTTTACTATCAATTCATGTGCTTGTATTTGGTACTTAGCTGGTTAAATTACTAGAAAACTATAATTTCACTGATTCCTCTCTAGAGGTCTAGACACAGTAAGATTTTGAAATATTAAAAAAAAAAATAAAAAGGGCATTTAAAGTGACCTAATATGAATGGTAATTACAAAGGGACTGGAGAGAAACAGTAAAGGGGTGAGTCACTACTAAGAAGCCGACATCTTCTTCCTAAGAAGTTTACTTGCCAAATAGAAGGACATAAAATCATAGAATCACAGAATAGTTTGTGTTGGAAGGGATCTTAAAGATCTTCTGGTTCCAGCCACCCCCTGCCATGGGCAGGGACATGTCCCAGTAAATCAGGTTGTGCAAAGCGCCATCCAACCTAGTCTTGAACACATCCAGTACTGGAGCATCTACATTCTTGGGCAACCTTTTCCAGTGACAACATAATTTTCTTTGTTGAACTGTGAAAAAATTGCTTTCCATCTTACTCCAGCTTTGTATTGCTTACAAAAATCACAAAAAAATGAGATCAGCTGAAAAATATGAAGCCATCTTACCAGACTAAAATTCATGTTTTATTTATAAGTGCTTATGTGAATCATGCCATACTACATATTCCTACCTAAGGTAAAACTTATAAAAAAAAAACAAGGAAGAAACCAATACCTGAAAGATATTTTCCTTTACTTTAAGGTGAAGCTATTTACTTGAAGTCAAATTAATGCTTCTATAAGGTACCAACAAGGACTTAATGCCCCAGTGTAATACAGGTATTAAAAATAAGAGTTCAGTGGAACTACAAATAATTATTTGGCCCAGAACTGACTGACTGCAGCTGTGTCGGACCACTGCTGTAGAGACTCTGACTCCTGTCCCCTTCTGTCTACAACACTGGGCAGAGCCTGCCATGGGTAAAATGAAAGATGGGTCACCAAAAAGCTATTGCTTTCAAGATTAGAAGTTAGAATATTGTAATGGATCTCCTGTAGGTGAACAAATACCAGACACGATATAAATGGCATTTCTGAGATACACCCACCCACCTTGCTAGATAAGAACAAGCAGATATACAGACCATCTACCAGTACAACAGAAAGTGGACAAAGTGGAAAGCTTCTTCCTTAGCAAATTAATGTTGAAGAACATTTAAAACCAAAATTTAGGTTTCCAGGGTGAGTGAAGCACCACTGAGGGAAATTAAGGCTAGTTTCTTAAGTAATAAAATGCAATATTTGGTCTCAGAGCTGCACTAAAATAAAGACCAGAATGGATAACGTGTACTTTCAAACAAGCAGCAACAAAAAAAAAAAAAGAAAAAAAAAGAACAAATAAAAATTTTGCAAATCCTAAAACAAAAACAGAGCAATCTGCACACTTAGGAAGACAAACTTTGCCCTTTGTATCTGCTAGTGGTGGAATAAATTCTTCATCTCACAACATTGTGAATGGTCAAAAATTCACATTACGTATTGGTTAGTGTGTTTCTTTAATAAGAGGGCTGCATATCTGAGATAACAAAAGTACCATGTGTTGCAGCAGATACTACAGTAAGAACTGTTCTTACTGAACAGTAGAAAAGATAATCACATAGACCTTATGTAAATAAGCAGAACACACATTACAGCTACAGTAAATCTAAGCAGCTTTCAATTTGCTCTTTCCTTTGCTGCCTAATTTTTCAAGTCTTTTGCTTAACCGTGCATTTTTTCCTTCTCCTGCTTGACTACTTCCTGCCTTCTTTGGTTTTACTCCGCTGTTCTGCGTAGGAAACTTGTCTTAC
This sequence comes from Coracias cyanogaster, assembly GCA_033124195.1. Classification (NCBI taxonomy): domain Eukaryota; kingdom Metazoa; phylum Chordata; class Aves; order Coraciiformes; family Coraciidae; genus Coracias; species Coracias cyanogaster. The sequence goes on from JAVSBS010024379.1 coordinate 205,280, forward strand.
ATAGAATCTATATAGGCATCTTCATAGCATTTAATCTCATCTAGAAACCAGTTCTGTAGTACTGCATAAATTATAATCAAGTACATCAAGTTGATAAGACAAGCACAATACATGCTCAACTAAAAAGGCTCCCTATGGCATATTTATGTGTCACAAGCCGTGTATGTGTATGCATATTTGTGTGAAAGAGGAAGTGGTTTTTATGTGCTCATGACTGCATGTTTGTGTGTGCTAAAATATATAGCTGCATATATTTTACATATGTGAGTTAGTATCTGGGCATATACAGAGCTAATCATATCTAGAAATGTCATTTACTTAGCATTGCTGTCGAATATTAGAAAACATCCTGAACAATTTGCATGTAAGTATCCTAAAGTGGATCACATTCACTAATGTCAGCCCAATTTATAACAGATGAAAATTGGTTGATGATTGTAAGAGACAATGTAATTGAAGATACTAGATAGGAGACAGGAAGCCTGAGTCCCATCTTTGGTCTCCTACTAGCATCCTCGGGTTACTAGCAAATGACTTCACAGGCTTTCCACTTCTATAAAACATCCTCCTTTACAAACCATTATTTAAAATCTACATGTTAATAGTGATATAAAAGCAGAATATTTATTATAATTATCCAGGTGACCAAATATCCCATGTGGACATCCTGGTAATCAAGCAGTATCTTAAGTCTCCTGATAAAGATTAGCTTCCAGAAGCATTTATTTAATTCCCATCACACTCTGTGAGAACTGTATTGAACATCTGTACTTTGAGAATCAGAAGCTGATTTTACCCAAGTCCAAAAGAAAAAGAAAAGCTATTGAGGGAACAGAACAGTCACAGTTCAGCCATGTTCCCACTGCAAAACCACTGGTTTCAGCTGGTTCCAGCTGATTTCAGTGCTGCCTTCTGTACAGTCTTTGCAAAGGCATTATTCGTGATATTTGTTTGTTGGGTGCCATCTTGTTCCTTTGGGAGCTACATAAAGACAAGTGGCTCCCACGGTACAAATCATTGAACAAACATCTCTGGCATTCAAATTTTAAAGCTGTAATTTTTATTTGATTTGAGGTAATTATTTACCATAGCTACTGTTACACTTCAGTGTATTCAGGAGCTGAGAATTAGACCTCTGGGGTCTGTAATCCTATTTATGACACTGGGCTCATTAAATCAACAGTAAGGATGATGTCAAAATCAGAAGATTAGAAGCAAAACCCCTTGCTACTGCAAATCTGCACAGTGCCAGCAACTTCGAGGCAGATAGACACCTGCTGAGGCAGTGGTTCAGCAACTTCGAAGGAAGCCTGCATTACTGGAGCAAAGATAAAAGATGTTTTCTTCTTGATGTTCACAAAGAAAGTTTATTTTTTAACTCCGTTTCTCTCATATCTATGTTAGGCAGGAGAATACTCCTATGACTTCAGGTGAGGAATTTTCCAGTGAAAGAGAAACAGGTAATTTGTGCGATATGAGCAGTAATATTGTTGAATGAGACATATTTCAGTGTTGCCTATGAGGCCCAAGCAGACCAATACAACTGTGAGATATTCTTTCTCTTTCTTGCTTCAGTGAAAGCTACATTTGTAGGTGCCTATAAAAAATGCAGTTTGTGTGATTACAATGAATATGCATGATGTATATGTAAGAATAATTTAGACTACAGGAAAAAAATCTCTAAATTTCTGTGCTAGTAAGGTTTCATGTCATCATAAATCCTGGGAACCAACAGATATGTATTATAATAACACGGACTAGGGCATCAGCTTAAATATGACAAATACAAAGAACCATTCAAAATATGATGGTCATTTAAGTAAGTATCTGCCCAAGAAATTACTTTTCTCTCTTCACTTGGCTCTCTAGTCTTTTGTAGTTACTTACTGATAGATATCTTGTTTCCCTGTGTCTGTGTGGGAGGATGAGTGAAATGAAATGCTGGGTTTCAGACCAGAAAAAAAAAAAAAGGTAGTTAACTGAAGAGCTAAGAACATCACCAAACAAATATGTTCATATAGCACAGCAAGGCTGGACAACTCTATATTGGAATGTAGATGTCAAGATCTCTATTCCTACTCTTTGCCATGACAGCCCAAGCCTTATTTTGATCGGGTGGGCATGGCAATATTCAGTTTTGTCTTTACCACCTTAGGCTGTTTCTGAGAACGCTAAATTCCACTCTTTCTTGCTACATCTTTATCTGCTTGAGGCAAAAAAGTGGAAACCCCTTTCTTTATGTGTGTATTCTCCCAGGCACAAATGGTAGCTAGACCAGGCCTTTGAAAAAGAGCCCTTTAATGAGGTAACTCTGAAGCTGCAGAATGAAGGAAAGGGAACACAAGCTTGGCTGCAGTCTGCAGGTTTCATGATGTACACTTCAGGCCGCATGGCCTCTTACTCCAGGGTACTCAGCATCCGACACTAGGGTTTTCTGGCTTTTCTCTCAGCTAGCAGAAAAATGAGTGGTAGAAAGGCTCCTTCTTTCCCTCTCACATTCTCAGTATGCACAGACAACACTACGCATTTCTGCTGCTTGAGCACTAGGTTTACAATTGCAAAACAGATCTGGAAAGGCCATGCACAGACTAGAGGATTCCCATCCAAATTTTCCTTTTTACCCCCATTAGAGCCTATTACCAGATGACCCAAATGAGCACCTAAACTTTCACGCATTGCCATACAAAACAACATGGTGTATATGCACAAATATTTCTCCATAAGCATTCCTGTGTGATGATACTGAAGAGGGAATCTTTAAAAATACTATCCTATTAACTTCAATTAACCTTTGGAGCCTGATTATTCCAAGTCAAACACAATATCATTTGGCCACATAAGGGGCACCCAAGGAGAGGTGACAAATACTACAAAGAAGATAAAAGATAATTTAACAAGAAGCAAGTTGTAAAGGGTGACAAAGTGTTATTTCCATAATAAGCTTATCTGAGCCTGGGTAAGTTCCTGAACAGGGTGTGGATTTGGCGGTAGTAAAGAAACAGACCACACAAAGAATGTCTGTTGAGCTAATGAATGCCACTGAAGTGGTTGACTTTAAATTCTCTGGTTTGGATCCTTGCCACCTTTACTCTAATGTCAGACTTTGTTTAATTGGCAAATATGCCTTCAAAGGATTGCAGAGCCCTCCATGCCGCTCCATGGGCTGTTAATATTTAATTGTGATTTGTTAAAGGCGTACTAGCAGTTGATAAAACTATGTGTCTGGGTTCTTTATTGCAGTGCAAACCGACAGCAGGACTTTATATGTTTCTTTTTGGGGTGAAGGAGGATATTGTCTTAGAGAAGGTGAGAGAAAAACATAATTTTGTTATAGTTTTCTATCATAAAGTTTATTGCAAAGAAACACAGGCATTGATGTAAATATATTTTGGAGGTATGAAATCCATAAAGTGATTTTCTTATCTGTCTTTGCTTATCTTCACTACAAAGGAAAGCAATTAATTCCGTTGGAAATTACTGGTATTTAAACAAGACAGAATTAGCTTTTGCCTTTTGTATTTTCAAATGTAGTAACAAATTTTGGGCTTGGACAAAAATTAAGTTTTTTAGATTGGGCCTTTTTGATGATCACTTTGAGAGCACAGCAGCAAGAGTCTTCTTGGAATACGTCCATGTGTATTACATTTGATTAAAGTTTAATTTCCACTGAACTTGCAGAAAGCAAAGTATCTAGCACATGATTCAAACCAGTAAGTCTGAAGGACTACGTTGCATGAAGGATTTAAAATCATATGAAAGTACCTGTATAATTTCTAAATATCACTATTAGTGTTAACCAAATGACAAAAGAAAAGTCAGTGCAATACTCCTTATTCAGACAAAATTTACATTCAGCACATGATACAAATAGCAATGTGGAAACGAAAGGTGAAGAGAATACCTGGTAAAATGTTTTCAGTCTTGACCCAAATGCATTCACCAAAAATCACCCATCCACACCCATTGCTTTACTGTGAAAATCTTTAGTTCTTTTTAATTAAATAACTGCTCTATTACAGTAGCTTTTTATCTCCCTAAGAAATGTGAGTCAGCCAATAAAAAAAACCATCAAAGAGGTTATTTAACACCTGTAAGCAATAATTTACACTGATGCCAACCCTTTGAAAGTGAAGGGGTACATTACCTTCTTGACATATGTGAATAATTTCCCTTGAGTTCATTTTCGTTATTGCTGTGTAGAAAATAAGGTTTATTCACAGTGAGTAAATATACAAAAGTCTTTTTTAGAATCTGTTTTAAAATACATCTGGTCAAAATATGGGACAATATTTCTGCAGCTACTTTGGCCTTTCCTTCTGCAACATATGAAACATTGATAACCCTAGAAAATTTAAAAAATTCCTTTATCAATAAAGACCAAGCCATAATCTGATATTAGTTATACCATTGAAATATCAGAGAAGTCACATCTTGATTTATTGAACTGCTTTCTTGCTCTTTTTGTTCTTGCAAATTTCTGAGGATAAGGGAAACTAATCAACCTTTATAATCTCCAGTTTAGCTGATGAACTGCTAGTCGGTTCCGAATGTGACAATTTCTCTCCAAGAAAACAGGGATCAGAATTCATATTCAGGAATCATACACAGCTGCTCCAATAGCCTATGCAACTGCTACATCTAGGCAGAGGTGCTTGGGCTGCTCCCACACACATAGCTGTCTAGCACAGACCTAGTAGCTGTCATTGCTATTTGCAAGGAAACAACAAATCTAGGATCCAGATTCTGATGCTCAGGTGACTGGCTTATCCTAAATCATGCAAACCTGTTTGGTTCTATGCTACTGGTTTTGTACACTGGAGGTGACATAAGGCAGTTATAGGTTTGCTAATAATTTTCTTCATAGTGCTTAATGTGGGGACTTTGAATTTTGTCATACCAACTCAGATGCAAAGTCCCTCTAAACTAGAGCTACAGTTTGAAAACTCTGTAGTCAGCATTAGTCTACTCTTTTCATTAATTCTTAGTCTGGTCCCTTTTCCAAATCTTGATATATTGAACTGAATAGTGTTTTTCAAAACTGCTATCATGACTTATTTTATGTTTGTCTCCTTATTATTCAACTGTGTGTCAGATTACCTACAAAAGCCTTGCTCACTGTGATCTTCTGTGGCAGCAATTTCCACACAATCATCTTGTCCTCTGCAAAAAGCATTTCTTCTGCATCACAGAATCACATAATCACAGAATGGTAGGGTTGCAAGGGACCTCAAAAGATCATCTAGTCCAACCATCCTGCCAGTGCAGAGCCAAGAGCCACCTAGAGCAGGTTACACAGGAAGACATCCAGGCAGGTTTTGACTGTCTCCAGAAATGGAGACTCCATCACCTCCCTGGGCAGCCTGTTCCAATGCCAAATTAAAGAAGTTTCTCCTCATATTTAGATGGAACTTCCTGAGCTCAAGTTTATTTCCATTCTCTCTTGTCCTGTCACTGGACACCACAGAAAAAAAGATTGGCCCCATCTTCCTGACATCTACCCTTTAAGTATTTATAAGTATGGATGAGATTCCCCCCTCAGTCTTCTCTTCTCCTAAATACTAAATAGACCCAAGTCCCTCAGCCTTTCTTCATAAGGGAGATGTTCCAGTCCCCTAATCATCTTAGTAGCCCTTCTCTGCACCCTCTCCAGCAGCTCCCTGTCTTTCTTGAACTCAGGAGCCCAGAACTGGACACAGTACTCCAGATGCAGCTGCACCAGGGCCAAGTAGAGGGGAAGGAGAACCTCCCTTGAGCTGCTGGCCACACCCTTCTTGATGCACCCCAGGATGTTGTTGGCCTTCTTGGCCACAAGGGAACATTGCTGGCTCATGGACATCCTGTTGTCCACCAGGACTCCCAGGTCTCTTTCCTCAGAGCTGCTTTCCAGCAAGTCAGCCCCTAACCTTTCCTGGTACATGGGGTTATTCCTCCCCAGGTGCAGCATCCTACACTTGCCCTTGTTGAATTTCATCATGTTTCTCTCCACACAACTCTCCAGCCTGTCCAGGTCACACTGAATGGCAGCACAGTCTTCTGGCATGTCAGCCACCCCTCCCAGTTTTGTATCATCAGCAAACATGCTGAGGATGCACTCTATCCCTTCATCCAGGTTATTGATGAATATATTGAACAGGACTGGACCCAGTACTGACGCCTGGGGAACATCAGATGGTATACAACAGTCTTCATCTAACTGAATGTTATCTAACTGAATGTCACCCAGCCTTTTGCTCTTAGACAGAGAGAATGAGATAGGACTGAGCCAACTTTTATGAGACAGGTAAATCAGCACCGAATCTGTTATACTGGGTGAAATGTAACATGACACACAATAATGCAAAAATTAAAAGCAAGTATTTCTAAATATCAAACAACATTCATTTTACATAGTGTCATTTTCTTAGTCTGCTTTCCCTTTAAACGCTAGCACAGCCACACTTCTCTGTGCAAATGGACAAGTTACTTACTCAGGATTCCTTTGCATTACAGCTTCCTCAAGGGTCTTGCAAAGCATGCCGAGATACCCATCTCCTTGAAGTCAACAGGAGTACTATGATTAAAGATGGTAGAGTTTGCCTCTGAATTAATTGTTAATTTTTTAACAAATCAGCTGAATTAATCTCCTCCTCCTTCCTTCTACTATAGAGGTACTATCTTGTGTTATGGGGCACATTTTCTCCTTCACTATATTTAGTATCACTTCTGTTTGAACTAGTTCACCAAAACCAGCTGAGTTATGAGGTTAAGAAGGAGAAAGAGAAACAGAGAGATGGCACAAATGAGTAAAACAGGAAAAAAATGAGAGCAAAGAGAAGGTAAAAAACACTTATATTTTACTTCCTTTCTTTTTGGAAAGGTCTTCTAAATTTACTGAAAGCAGTAACATATTCCAGTTGGGTTTAGTAAGCTTTTTTTTACATTGCCTTGCATGACATTCTCTTAAGCCAAAGAAGGAAATATTATCTTGACCAAATGACTCTATGATAAATTCACAACTGATTGAAAAACACATACTCAAAGAGAAGTTGTCAAAATTTCTCTCACAAATTGGGAATACATTTCTGCAGCACCCTCTTCTGTTCCTTACTTTTATTAAATACATGAATGACAGCACAGAGCCTACCCATGCCATTTGTAAGTCACACAGAGCTGAAAACACACCGGGGGCTGTGGTTGCTGTTCAAACCAATCCTGACAAATAGGAGAAATGGTCCAAAACCAACACGATGAAATGTTAAGCAAAAAGCGCAACAGCTGACAGAGGAAATTGAACATGTAAACAGAAAATCAGGAATAACTAGCTAGGCAGCATGCTAGAAATAAAGAAAAGGTTAAGGAAGAGAGGTTAGAGTGGATCACAAACTAAATCCAGGTGAAAAATATGATGCTATTAACAAGTAACAGGCTGTGGCAAGTAACACAGAGGACATAATTATTCATTTATCCTGCACACATAAGGCCTCAGCGGGAGTCCAGTTTTGACTACTCTGCTGTAAAAACAAGGTAGAGCAAATGGATAATGTAAAAAAGATGAAGAGAGATTTTAAAAAAGGTACTTAGAATGAAATAATATTGGGGAAAATATAGCAAATAGGTTTAGTCTAGAAAGGGTAAGACTGAGAAGGGATAAACCCCATCATATTGTCCCCATCTCAAGCACTGCAAGAACCACCTATCAAAGAGTTTGCATTTTGTGGCTTTGTAAGAATACATGACCAAGAGCATTTCATCTAAGTCTGCACCTAAAGAGTGGTGAAGTTATGCAGAACCTGTTCAAAAAAATGGCAGGCAAAGCATTAACAAAACAGAATGCCACTTGTAGTCATGATATCTGGGTCTCTTAAATCTCACTAGCCAAAATAGATATGGTTTCATCCTACACTCAGATTCAGTTCACAAACCCATTACTGACACTAGAAAGGCAATTTTATCCCCTTCAATTTAAACAATTTATCTCTTTTTCTGATTCTCTCATTTATTTCATGTATTTCTTCAGATTTAAGAGAACAGTCAACATTTCCCCTCTGAAGCTTCACTCAAAGCTGCCAAATTCACTGTAAACAAAGTTAGGCAAGTTAATACTGCAGAGATTACTTTCTAAATTTAAAATTCAGTCTATATTTGAGAAACAAAGCATTCCTTAAAGTTTTTGTAGCGGTTATCAAAAAGGAATAGGCCTCTCTGAACAGACTGAATGCCATTTCCAGCCATCATTACATACTGCTTGAGGTCTAGAAGGACCACAAAATACATTGCACATCTCACTTTGAACCTCGTATAACTAAGGACAGTCAGACAATGAACAACCCCAAAATACCCTGTAACCTGTAAGGTAATGCTGTGCTAAATTTCATTTTAAGAATGTTCTGACTGTATATTGAGAGCATTTTGCATTCATTTTGGCGGTATTTGAATTTCTGAATGTCACTAATGCCTTATTTAAAGTGGATGTCTATTAACTAAGTAGAAATTGCACCCAATCTGCACCCCTAAGCAATTGTACTTTCTAAACTGGCTTCATCTCCCCGCTCATGTTTTTTATACCACCAATATCCACATTTTTGTTCTGGTTTTGTGTCAAGGCCCACCACCCTAAGTATGATGATTTCCACAGGGAAATTACACCTTCATTCCTTTGCCCTATCAGAAGCAGCTAAAATTTCTAAATCCTTCTCGGTTCATAGTGCCAGTTGCAAACAATCTCAACTGCAAAAGTCCAGTGAACTACAGGAAGGTCGTAGGAGGATTATTAGTGATTATACATTCTTATTGTGAAATGGAGAGATGTCAACATAAACTAAAGCAGAGTTTGGCTTTCACCCATGCCCATTAGCCATGAGAACAAACTTGAATTCCACAGAGCACAGGGAGATTGTGTGAGCATAACAAGGCAGTTGAGGGTTAAAACAGGTGTAGGTCTGATATCATTGCATGATCCTAAAACCATGCAGTCACTACCTCAGTGCTGCTGGTAGCTTTGATCACATCTTTGTTCAATCCTGGGGTAAAATATCCTTCCTTTCTTTCTTTCTTTTTTTTTTTTTAATATTCTGTCTTCCACTCTTCTTTGATGAAATAAGAACTCTTTCTTCCCTTTCTTCCATTCTTCTCCATGTGAGGGTATGCACCCCACGGTAATTCTTCCTGTCTCCACATGAGATTGGTATTTCTGGCAAACCCTTCATAATTCCTGTATGTTGCTGTAACTGCTTTCTCTGTACTTTATTCCTGTTTACTCCTTTATGGCTCCCATTGCTCTTAGATTTAATTCCTAAAGGCAGTGACCTGAATTAACCCAGTAATTTCTCTGAAATTTAGGTGTGTAGAAGAGACTAGGGTGAATATAGGATTTAAGATTGACCAGGTAATTATACCTGAAGTGGCAAAAGAAGGATTTTTTAAAAATATTTTTTCTGGTATAATGTACATATTTTATCTGAGACTCAATAATATATGATGCTGCTTGATTCAGAACAAATGAAAAGAATTTACATTAGAAAAATTTGGAAACAGAAAAAAGGAAGATTGTGCAATCTGTTTCAATTTCATAATTAATTTCATCGTTTATTTCATCAAGTCCAGACCATAGTTTCTGACAATAGGCCAGTCCAAAGCTGATTCACAGAATAAGATGTTCAGATAACAAGAATGAGGACAGAGACAAGAAAAATAAATGTGAGACCATAGTATATTTGAAAGGTTTATTATTGTATAAGGTTCATAGAAATTAGAGGATGGGATGAAATAAAATAAAATTTCTCATTCTTCTATGTACTTGACTTATGAAGGTATCTTGCCTTTAAAGCGTTTTCTTCACGTGATTTACTATCCTCAGATAAATACAAAAAGCACACTCACATTGCACAATAAACATGATTTGATACTACTTTTTCCATGTTAATGTTTTGGTTGTTTGTTTTATCGCCAGGAAGGGTTACCTACCTTATTTCATTCAAGAACAGTATGTCAAGGGCCACTGCTTTTCAGACAACCTAGGAAGTGTATGAAGGCTATTTGTGTCATATGGCTACTCCAGAGTTCTGTAACCTGAACCCCTTCTCTCTGTTCTTTCAGTATCTCTGGAAGGAGTTGGTCCATAGGAAAAAAAAGCTACCTAAAAGATTCTGTCGGCATAAAACACTAGATAGTGAAAAATATCACATGAGTTTTCGTACAGAAATCTCAGCCTGTCTGGCACTTCAGCAAAAACACTAATGCCAAAATGTGGAGCTTATTTAGTGAGGTATAAATGTAGAGAAAATCAGAATAAGACCCAAAGTATTTAAAAATGAAACCCAAATTTATCAAATTCATTTTTGCTATGAGAATATTAGATGCAATTGCTTATTCTACCAAGCAATATCTCTTGGTGGGAAGGGAAAGAAATTCTCTTACTCAATTTTGAGATGTCAATACACATTTCACTGCCTTAGAAGGTAATGGGAAGGGAGATCATAGAATCATACGGTTGGAAAGGACCACCAGGATCATCAAGTCCAGCCTTCATCCTAACATCTCTCTGCCACTAGACCACAGCCTCAAGTGCTACATCTACTCATTTTTTAAACACCTCCAAGGAGGGTGACTCCACCACCTCCTTGGGCAGTCCACTTTAGTGCCCAGCCACTCTCTCAGTAAATAATTTATTCTGAATATCTCCCCTGACGCAACTAGAGGCCATTTTCTCTCGTTCTATCATTAGTAATTTGGGAGAAGAGACCAACATCAGCCTTGCTACAATCTCCTTTTAGGTAGTTGTAGAGAGCAGTAAGATCTCCTCTCAGTCTCCTCCTCTCTAGACTAAACAAACCCAGTTCCCTCAGCCGCTCTTCATAAGGCATGGTTTCCAGACCCCTCACCAGCTTCATTGCCCTTTTCTAGACCCACTCCAGCACCTTAATGTCCTTCTTGTACTGTGGGGCCCAAAACTGGATGCAGTACTCAAGGTGCGGTCTCACAAGTGCTAAGTACAGGGGCATGATCACTTCCCTCCTCCTGCTGGTCACACCATTACTGATACAGGCCAGGATGCCATTGGCCTTCTTGGCCACCTGGGCACACTGTTGGCTCATGTTCAGCTGGCTGTCAACCAATACCCCCAGGTCCTTTTCTGCCAGGCAGCTTTCCAGCCACTCCTCCCCAAGCCTGTAGCGTTACATGGGGTTGTTGTGACCAAAGTGCGTGACCCAGCACTTGGCTTTGTTAAACCTCATACAATTGACCTCATCCCATTGCTCCAGCCTCTCCAAATTGCTCTGCAGAGCCTTCCTACCCTCAAGCAGATCGTCACTCCCACTTAATTTCTTGTCATCTGGAAATGTACTGAGGGTGTATTCAATCCCCTCATCCACGTCATTGATAAAGATATTAAACAAGACAGGTCCCAAAACTGAGCCCTGAGGGACACTGCTTGTGACCGGTCACCAACTGGATTTGACTCCATTTACCACCATTCTCTGGGCTCAGCCATGCAACCAGTTTCTAACCCAGCAAAGAATCCAGGATCACCAACCAACCAAAGAACAACCAACCATTCTAATGGCTTTCCTGCCACTGTGTAAACTGTATAGTTAGGGAGCTCCAACTAAAAAAAATGTAAATTTAACTAAGGCTTGGAAACAGGAGTTCTGGTATTTGATTTATTTCTTAATGAAGAGCACTAGCAGAAGGAGGGATAAAAGGTCTTATTTATACACAACTCAATTTTCTAAGTGTTGCTGTACCTGTTACATTCTCTTATCTTCTAGTAAAACCACTGCGATAATTGTTTACTACTTCTCATAAGCAGTATTTTATGCAAGACATAATTGCATCAACGGATCTAATATGATACATTTTAGAGCCATGCAGAATTACAGATTTCATACCACGAACAGCATGAATTTGATTACCTTATTCAAATTATTTTCTCTTCAATACTCACTAGAATTTACTGACCAGAAAGGCCAAAGCTTCTATGGCATCAGTTTCAGAATCTTTGTGTAAGTCATGTGGGACTTCTACTACAGCTACTGGAAAAATCGTGGAGCACATTTGAAATAAAGCCGTGTACCCAGGGAGGGACAAAGTGGATCCACTGATCTAACAATTCTCTCCCCTCCATACAGATGAAAGAAATAAAAATTACAGAGGTTAAACCATATCATACCATTCCATCCAGTTTATCTTGTTTACAGTTTCATCAGTTGCTGACACAACTCAGTATCTTATTGAAGTAAGCTTTTTTTAAAGCTGGATTTAAAATGAGTACAACAGATTCTTTCAGCAACTCAGAGAAGCCTGCGAGCAGAGCTCTGTAATACTGTCTGCCCTTTGACAAGCACACAGGGGTTTTCTAAACTGAGCATCCAGTGCTAAGAGGGATTTTTTTTATATACTCCACTTTGTTTCTCAAATTACTGCTTTTCCAAGTAGACATTTCATTTTATAAAAACATGAGTCATTTTATATACGACATCTCCCTTTATATATAAATGTTTATAAATAGTTTCTCAGATTAGCTGTTTCCTCCATAATTTTTCCCCATGGTGTAAGAAAGATACCAGTTAAAAGTTGTCCATCACAATCCAACAGATTATTTTAGAAGAAGCAAAGATTAAGAACTGGTTTTCTATCTCAAATTAAGGAAAGACTCAAATTTATTAAAAAATTATCTCATTGTGCCATAGACAACCGATTACTGACAACTACTCTAAGTAAGATGAGCTGCTCAATATTTTGCTTCTACTGTATCAAAAGTTTTGAATATGAACATCAGTTCAGTAAATTATTGGCAACAAAAATTACAGATAAAAGGAAATTACTGGAATAACTGTATGAAAGAAATCTCAGACCATTAATTTGATATACAGAAAAACAAACCTGCCAAGAGCCTGCATTAGCAATAGATATATATGCATGCTGTGGGTATGAAGTAGATAATCTCCAGGAATAAGAATGGCCAGAACCAATTATAAGGGAGTCCTGCAGCTGTTCTGCACTATTTTATTCAAGTATTATACCATTCAGTTCAGATTTTTTGGTTTTGTGGGTTATGGAGGTGAGATAATGACTTGTTTCATTTCAGTAGATAAAAGGCAGGGTTAAAAATGAAATAGCCTCTAGAGGGCAGGATCAGTACCAAACTGTAAACACTGAGTGTAAGCCGTACACTCAGCGCTATGGCCATGCCCTAAATTTAACATCAAGCTGCAATTACGTATCCCCAGGTCACTCATAAAATATCCAAAACTGCTCTCAATATTATTGACAGTCATGAGATGATGGCAGAGGCCTTCAAATAAAAGCAGAGAACGATACAAGCCACAGGGATATAATCATGAGCAGGTAATTATTGTCATGAAAGAAATTCAACACAAGAAGGACATGATGAGGACAGGCTGAGAATTGGGGTTCTTCAGCCTGGAGAAGAGAAGGCTCGGAGGAGACATTATAGCGGCCTTCCAATATCTGAAGGGGGACTACAAGAAGGCTGGGGAGGGACTTTTCACAATGGCCTGTAGCAATGGGACAAGAGGCAGTGGTTTTAAGTTAGACAAGGGTAGATTGAGATCAGACATTAGGAAGAAGTTCTTTACTAAGAGGGTGGTGAAACACTGGAGCAGGTTGCCCAGAGAGGTGGTTGAGGCCCCGTCCCTGGACATGCTCAAGGTCAGGCTTGATGGGGCTCTGAGCAACCTGACCTAGTAAGACTAGCTTCATTTTAGAAAATCAAACTGAAAGAAAAAAAAAGTATACTGATCAGTAAAAATATACTTCAACAATTGATCTGTGTTTTTACCATTGTCTGCATTAGACTCAAATCCCTCCCAATCTTCTAAAAAAGCGATTAGCTAACCTTTACAGCTTAACTGCAAGGCTAGTTTGTAATAACTAGAGGAGAATGTGAAGGATTTATTAAGGAAGATACATGTAAACCCCAACCTTTTCACGTTTTTAATATGCAAACTTATATATTCAGTATGCATTCTAATTGAACCAAGGTAAAAGCACTATAGCACTCCTTTTTCTTTTGGCCTGCAAAAAATGTGTCCCTTGAGAAGAGAAAAAATGAGTTAATTACATGTTCATTCTTATTATATTAAGAAAAAAATTGTGGCATGATCTGAAGCCACTGTATCAGTCCATACATAACTTGCACTATTTTATCTCTTATTTTTACGTCTCTCTCTGGTACCTTCTCACTAAAACATCAGCTAAACTATCTTTCACCCTCACAGATTTCTTATTTATCAGATCAAGTGAACCTGAGACACCTTGTATTTAAATGTGACATTTTGGAGTTAACTAAAAATATACTTGTGACATTGGATATAACTCAGAAAACCAGCTGCCTAGACAATAATTAAAAGTTAAACCAGTGACTTACAATGGCTATCAGAGGAGATTTGTTTAAAATAAATCTTTGCAATCGATATGGAAAACAGACCCTTGGAAGCAATAGCTTAGGCTGGCAATATGCACAAACCCTCAAGGCTACAACAGGCGTTAAATTTAGGGCCAAATTCCACTATCCTTATTGCCACTAGTTATTACTCTTCCTCACAGGTCTCACTGAAATGCCCAAGTCCTGACAATATAAAGGGGCTGCCTCGGTCTGGGAACCAGGCTGATGCTACACTTAAAACTTGCCAACCTTGCAACAATTTCAGTAGAATTATAAGAGGTAAGAGGTTACTAAGAAATATTTGGAATACATAAGAACTGCAGTAAAAAATATTTTTGAAGCTCTGACAAAGCTGGAAAGCTATCAGTTCTATGATGCCATCCCTTCTCTAAGCTCCTTTCAGTTCCTGCTCATCTATACTGTATTTGGTAACTTATACAGTTGCCCGCATACTTGATACTCTTTGCTTAATGAACCTTTACTTCACAGTTCATTTGTCTACATAGAAAAATTCCTTACTGCAGTTGGTACAGGCTCATCCCCTGAATAAATGACCATTTCTTGTGATAAGAACAGTTCTAATTCCAGAGCCAGAGTCAATGCCATTCTGTTATCAGTTGTCCTGGTTTATCCAGGACAGGGTCAATTTTCACCAGGAGTTGGGAGGGAGCCATAGCTATGGCTATGTGACCATGGAGAATACATGAAGAAGTGAGATAGAACATCCACTTCAGTCCTAGCTGCATGAGTACATGAGCTGCAAGGGAAAACAATCATGAAAGGGGAATCTTCCAAGAAAAATGTCACTCCATGTTCCAGTCGGAAATCCTCAAAACAGAAAAGAGTGGCCAATCTTATGTCTGACCCACTTCAAGAGACCTCTAAGTCATTCTTACAAGAAGTCAGTGATTCTGATCAGGATTAGAGAAGCCCTGCCTCCAGCCAGGTGGAGGAGAGGGATAATGGGATTTACTGGGCTGTGTGGATCTGATGGCCTGGCATTGTCAGACCCACAAGAATACAAGGCTCTAGTAGATACTGGCACACGGTGCACCCTGATGCCATCGAGCTGTAGAGGGGGTGAACTCATCTGTATCTCCAGGGTGACAGGGGGATCCCAACAGCTGACCCTGCTGGAAGCTGAAGTAAGTCTAACGGGGAAGAACTGGCATAAACACCCCATTGTGACTGGCCCAGACGCCCCGTGCATTCTGGGCATAGACTATCTCAGGAGAGGACCTGAAAGCATACCAGTGGGCCTTTGGTATAGCTGTCCTGGAGGAAACTGAACAATTGCCCACTGTACCTGGTCTTTCAGAGGACCCTTTGCTGATGGGGTTGCTGAAGGTTGAATAGCAGCAGGTGCCAACTGCTACCACGACGGTGCACTGGCAGCAGTACCACACCAACCGAGACTCTCTCATTCCCATCCAGCAGCTGATCCATCAACTAGAAAGCCAGAAGGTGATCAGCAAAACTCACTCTCCCTCCAACAGCCCCATATGGCCAGTCTGAAAAATCTAAAGGAGAATGGAGACCTACAGTGGACTACTGTGGCCTGAATGAAGTGACACCAGCAATGAGTGCTGCCATGTCGGACACGCTAGAGCTCCAATACAACCTGGAGTTGAAGTTCAATGTCCTCTGCAAGACGACTTAATTTTCGGTGAGAAGAGATAGTGAATTATTATATTGTGTTTTGTTAATTGCTAAATGGCTGCTGGGCATGACATAGATGGTATAGAATAAGGGGTGGATAATGTCCTGGTTTGGCCAGGATTGGGTAAATTTTCACCAGGAGTTGGGAGGGAGCCACAGCCAGGCTACTGAATACCAAGCTGGGACGGAGCCACTGGCTGGGCTATTGGATACTACGCTGATGTCATGCCCCAGGACTCCAGGCGGTCCCAGCAGGGTCTAAACCTCCACATCAGTGACACTGCCGCTAATCCCATTTATAGAACAGAGAGGAGATGATCTGTCTCAACTCTTATGCAATTACAAGGTTAGGGAGAAAAAGGAAGTATAACTAGAAGTGAACTTGCCCTTCTACTATTATTCTACTATAAATGAAGCCAAAAGCTAACAGAAACAAGGTTTTTGAATGGTGACGAACTTCATATACTAATAAACTCTTAACTCATTTCTAACTAGTGAAGTTAATTCACAAAGAGGCAGAAAAAGCAGCTTCTCCAAATGAACATTGCTGTTCTTTTTCCCTAGAGCTCTTGGAGAGATGAAAACATGAGATAGCTGGTAAAAACTGCCACAATTCACAATCAGTGAGCAAGAATTCCAAATAGCCTGTAAGTATACTTTTCAGAGTAATCAGTCTTCAGGCAAAGAAGAGGATAATTTTCAAAAGCTGATGGATTTGGCATCCTAGGAAAAACAGCTATCTTATATTGACATGCCATACTTGAATAAATCTAATCTTCATTTATGCATTCAAAGACACCTTTTTCAGTATGGACAGAAATGTGCAGATTAAAGTCATGTGTCCAGGATTTTTTAGAAAATTTAGCAGATCTTCATCAGCCATTTTCTGTCTAGTTCCCAGCCAAGAGTAATTCTATTAACAAGGAGCTGCATCCAATAATCTACCAAAAGGACAATATTTTAACTTTAAAAAAATGTGCACATGTAAGTTGGAAAAATCAGAGGAACCATAGGAGGATGGCTACTACTTGAGGACGGGTAATGAAGATAGTCCTTTATAGAGCACTAAGTGATGATATTTCCAGCACATACAACCTGAACAGTATTTTCCAGAATAAGAAGCAATTATTGCAATATTTTCTATCTTAAATGCTCAGGTACTTTCCATCACGAAAGATTAAGCTCATCCATGACATGTGCAAGTCCCAAGCGCATTTCCATTGCACATTACATGTACAAAGGTCACGAAGGAGCGTTAAATGTAATTGCTAAAACATATACAACACACTGCTGGAATACATATATAAAGGAGGGTTTACATTTATTAACAGGTAAATGTAAGAAAATCTAATTTGATGACTACAAGGTTAGACATGGTGGGTTTTCTGATAAAATATCAGTTCAAGATATGTGTCAAACTATAGGGTGCAGATTTCATGAACAGCTGCACAACTTATGGTAGGAGATAATGATGTATATGAAAGAACATTAATTTCATATTAAGCTGATATAACTTAACTACCTGATGTTCAACACAGTATTTTTAATCTAAGAAATACCTTTGTTTAGTTACTGAAGCAGCAGAATTTCAGTTCAACTCAACCACTGATTTTAGCAGTAGTAGCTTGTAGGACTTTCAGCTTTGGCTCTTAATTAAAGTTACAAGTAACAGTTTAAACTAACAGCGAGAAGCTCTCAGCACTGCAATATTTAACCTATCAAATCTCTGGTATTTGTAGATGTTCATAGAATCGTTTAGGTTAAGAATTACAATCTCCTCCTACCATTACACTCAAATCCAAGTATTGCATGTTGCTAGGAGTTGCACCTCGTCAATGTATTGCTCATATCGCAAAGTGTTCAGCCCTCCTGCTACCAGTTCTTTTGGGCTGGAATCAGTGTCTTTGTTTCCTTCAAACGTGTGTTCAAGGGCCCGAGAGCTGCTGAAGAAACAGGCTACCTTCCCTAAATGCTCCCAAACTACCCAGAATTTCTCTCCCTAAACTTCCACTCATGCCCTCCTCCTCTTACAAATCTTACTCTCCTTGAAAGGCAAATTTCCCTGCTTTCAAAAGCCGTGCTGCATTGCATAGCTCTCCTGTATGATCCTTGAACTTTCATTTCCTTCAGCAGCAGAAGTAGCTACAGCAGAAAGAGGTGAGCCTGAGCAGCCGACTCCCTTAAAGCTGCCATGCAGCTGCACATAAAATGCTTTACAGGGAATTCTACAGAGAACACTTGCTCTACTTCTAGGCAAAAAAGGCTGATGCTGGACCTAATTCTGACAGAGACCGTAGCTGAAATACTGTATTTGAATCCCATATGAGGAAAGGATTCCTCATGTATTCTTATCTGTTAATTACAGTTCTAATTAGTGGCTTTTAGCAGGTCCTTCTGCATTGCTCCCTCATGTTCCAGAGAGACCTCTGAGAGTAAGAGGTCTGCAGTTGGAAGGGGATGCTGGGGCAGTCACTCCTTCCATTAGCTCACATGAATTGCACAGAGGAAAAAATTAAAATAAATGCAGTCTGATGCTTTCTTCAGTTTTCTGCTTTCTCACACCATGGGATTTATCTACAAGTCACAGAGGGTATGTTTGAGAGAAGGAGTCCTAGCAATGCTTTTTCACTACCAGTTACACCGTCCAAGAACTAAACTAATATACTGATCACTACGCTCTTTTTAATGCTAGGATGTGTCATACTATCATCAAAGAATAAAGCAGCCTTCTGGCTCCACCATACCCTAAGGTCTGCTTCCAAAAGCAGTAACTCTTGGGAAAGGCAATGAAATAAATTTCCCTCACCCCAGAAGAGCCTTGTAGCCACGCTTATTACCTACCGCAACAGCAATAGCTCAGGAACATTCAGACTTGTCCAGTGTCACACATAGCCCAAGCAAAGGTGATTTTGCAGATGCAACAGCAATATAATGCCTGAATATCACAGTCCACCTCTCTTTTACAGACAGTTATTAGCCCTCCCCCCCGACTGACAGAACAATAATTTAGAATAACAATTCACAATAAACAAAATCACCAGAGTAAAGAAAAAACCTCACATTGTGCTGAAAGAAGTGATAATAGCAAGCAGAGCTATTAAGCACAAATTTTCTTACTAGAATAGATGTAACTGAATCTGACAGAATATTTCACTTTGAAGAGTTTTTCTTTTAAGAAAAGAGGCCTAGAGAGAAAGACAAAACATAAACAACTGAACATCTAGCATATGCTAGAAAGTTTCTGAAATTATATCCCTGACTGACAGAGCTGTGACAGGAAAGAGTCATAAATGTAGAACAACCTTGTCTTACTGTTAAACAACAGCAGAACACATCTTTGTGCTTGCTGGTAACAACATTTTTTTCATTTGCACTCATTTAGGGTGAGACTGACAAAATCCCCACTCAAAATAAAACTGGTATTATTCTTATAAGAAGTAGCATGAGAGTCCAGGAATCCTTTTTTTATCAGCCTGGTAAATGGTTTTAATTTTTGAAGCCCAAAATGTCTTAGGAACCTTTAGTATTAGAGGTGTAACATTGAGTCCATTCACCAGTGTGACATATTCCAGAGAAAGAATGTGGGTAAATTCCTCATCTGACACACATACAATAAAGCGCATGAAACTTCATGGATTTACACCTAAGGAGGATTTGATCCAGAGGCAGTTAAATTACTTGCCTACAGATATAAAATGAATCACCATGGAGATGATACATATCTCAACAACTCCTTGGCTCAGCCCACTTTGTCCATAATGAGGTTTTTATGAGCACGCTTGGCAGAGGTTTGGGTTCAGCAGAGTCACATTTTTCTTCCATCTGTAGCCACTGTCCCCAATCCTCACTGTCCTACGTGCAAAGTGGTGTGCAGCTCAAAATGGCAGGATGTCATGTCTCTGTTTTCGAAGTTGCTTTCCACTTCAGCCAAAAGCGTCTAACATTCAATAATGTTTAAGAGCAGCAAATAGCTGAAATGCTATGTTAATAATGATAATTCTCCAAGAGAAAGGGTTTATCTGCAATCAGAGATTACCATGGCATTATTTCATGGTAAACAGATTCTGCCCATTAACAGACTAAGGTCTGGAATCTGTATCTTGCAGGCAGTGTAAAAAACATTAGGAGGATGAAATAAAACATTTTCAAAATACCCCATTAAAAGAAGAATTGGAAGGGTTAATGGATACTTTCTGGAAATTCACAATTAGAAAAGTTTGAAAAGTTACTATGAGATGAAAATTTCTTTGTAGATTTGTACTTCATATTTTGTTGGGAGACTTTATTCATGACATATCTGACCTACTAGTATTACTATACAATAACACAAAAAATAGTATTTAATATTTCCTTTTAAAAAATCAAAAGCAATAGCTGCTTTTTAGTCCTGCTTGAGCTTTTCTACACCACAATACCTCCTGTTGTAATGAAAATGTGGCATTTTGAACAAGTAAAGATGGTAAGTACTCAGATTGCTAATTAGAGGAGCAGATGTTTTCAATAAATTTGTGTTTGCCTGAAATACTTTTTCTACAGATGTGAATATGCGCTTTGCTGTTTGGCCAGTCCATAAGAGTTGGATTTCAATAGGATTTTTCCCTGACTAAAGACTTAGTGTCCTCAGGATTCACTTTGTCATATTTTATCTTTTCTTTTAAAGTGAAAAATAGCACTTCTTTCCCTAGATAAAGTAAGGCTGGTCTAATGCTCCCTGTTATAAACTCTTATATCTAGCTATTTATTAGCACAAATGCATCCCATACCTGAATTTAATGGAAGATTTTAAAAAAGCTTTAGTCAGTTTGAAGTATAAAATTAAGACAAAATCTTTTTTCTTGTTAAAAATTGCTGCAATTCTGTGACACTTAAATGTCACTGTAATCTAGAAGAAAAGCTTGAAACATGGTAGGCCAGATATTTGGGCTGCTGAAATCTGAGAGATGCTTTTAACCAAGCTGCAAGCTTTTTTTTTGGTAGAAATCTGTCACATCTAAACTCCCTACAGATTCCATCTGCCATGGACATGCTTTAGCATCAAGCTACAAGACCTGGAGGGGAATGTTTCCTCACATCAGGAGACTCCCTGGCTCCAGCACCACACACACAACCTGAGAGCTCTGAGCACTCAGGGCTGCCACTGAAGGGGCCCAGGTGCAGAGAGCAGAGGGAGAGCCAGCTGGATGCATCCCACTGCTGCAGAGAAAACCCAGCTCTGCTGCTCTAAAGAGGCAAGTCACAGCCACAGAGAAGTGCAGAAGGAGCAGAAGAGGAACTTAGCCCTGGAAAATATGCCTGCTCCTGGCAATCAGATGGGGTGAGTGAAGCAGCGCCTGCTCCAGTTCTCATTCCCCCACCAACTACAGAAGTTGTTGCCCTGGCTTCAAAATTTTTCACAATGGCAAAGCCATCATCAGAAGGATTACTTAATTGCTGCTTCTAGGAGTCTACTGCCAGAGGGAACCTGGTTGTTTTCAGCTCGAGTCAGGCTTAAGAGGAAGTGTGGCTCCAGCCTTCCACAAGCAAAACTTGGTATTGGTTGTTTTTCACAACATACCAGGGTGGAATGGCATGAGAAATTAGAGAAATGCTGAAGGCAAAGCATTTGCAAGAACGTAGCAACATTGCCTCCACAGAAGAGCAGTTTCTATCTTTAGTAGCAGGTGGAAGGCCTTACCTTTAGGCTGCTTCAGTAACAGTCACATTTTTCCATATTGCTATAGGAAGGTCTGTTTGAAGCTCTCTAGGCACCAGAATTCCTGACTGAAGGGACAATGATAGGGGTAAGGAGTGTTCTTTATTCTTAGGCTGTGGTCCTAGCTTGAAATGATGACTAGGTAAAAACATGAGAACAGTGAGAAAAAAATAAAGATGCAATTCTGACTCAGCTAAAGCCATTGCCTGTTTTGGATGAGTAAGAAAGAGACAGGAGTCCAGCTGCAGCCCACTGACTAAATGACACATACACCTGACTTTGCAACAACCAGAATGTCAGGAGAGAAAAGGCATAGGTGATTGCTTCACTGTCAGACACAAAAGTCTAGAGCAAATATTTTCCCATATAAATGTTTTCTATCCCTGGTAAACTTGAGGAAAGTACCATCTAACATCAGCTTTTTTCCTCTCAATTTCACCTGGATTTTATACCACAAGGTTGGCATGCAGCATTGGGCACAAAACCAGCATTAAAAGAAAACTTCATTTACTCTCACCTCAAAGGAAGCTCATTATTTAGTTTCAATTAAGTTTCTCTGAAGTGGCTCCAATAAGAAAGCAGAAATCAGTGCATATTAGAGCAGAGCCCCAGAACAGCTTCTGCAGCTCTGAAGTTTCATTGTTCAGCCTGGGGAAGAGAAGGCTCTGGGAAGACCTTATAGTGATGCTTCCAATAACTGAAAGGGGCCTATAGGAAGGCAGGGGAGGATCTGGTCACAGCAGTTTGTAGCAACAGGACGAGGGGTAATGATTTTAAGATAGAAAAGGGTAGATTTAGGTTGGACATTAGGAAAAAGTTCTGTAATATAAAGGTGGTTGATCACTGGAACAGGTTGCCCAGAGAGGTGGTGGAGGCCCCATCCCTGGAGACATTCAAGGTCAGGCTTGACGGGCTTCTGAGCAACCTGACCTAGTCAGAGATGTCCCTGCTTATTGTTGGGGGGGTTGGACTAGATGGCCTTCCAACCCAATACATTCTATGATTCTGTGAAATATTACTGAATTAAAGTGATCTGCTAGCTGTTCTTACGCCACTGTATGCATCACGATGAAAGCCGGGAAGGCTGACACCTCTAGTAAGACCCACAAGTCTTTCCCTCAACACATAAGATCTTTCTGAGAAAGGTAGTCACAAAAAAAATCAGTTGCCAGAAAACAGATCAATACTTCAGTACGTCAGCATCATTATGGAGCAAAGTAATACACACCTATTTCCTGGTCAAGAGAGACGAATCAAGTATACTGCCTACATAAACACACTTTTAAATGCTCACATTTTAAAACAAATAAAGATTATCTTATTTCTCATGACAAAAGTATAAGATATGGATAATTGATTATATGACAACTTTAAATACAAAAAGGCTATAAATGTCAGAAATAACAATCTTCCAACATTTCAAACACACTTATTTCCATTAACTTGGTAGGTGAATAGCTGCTCTGAATTGCCAACTCTATAACAAAAAAACCCAGTCTTTTACCAGACTTGTTGGGGCTCTGATCTAGTTTGAGATGTCTCTGCTGACTGCAGGGAGATTGGACTAGATGACCTTTGAAAGTTCCTTCCAACCCAATGCATTCTATGATTCCAGCCAACAGTTAAGTAACTTCTGTTTAGCTTCAAGGCTTGATGCAATTTAAAAAGATTATTCCAAGGTGAGTAGGATGGGATTCCTGAGCACAGACACACACCTCTTCACCACAAAATCCAGCCAGAATCCAAGTCCAAGGCAGAGCTTCTTTCAGAGGAACAAGCAGGACTGATAGCTTGCATCCTGCTTGCTTTATGCTCTTCTTCCCTAACTCCCCAACACACAAGTGCGTAGCCTCTGTTCCTTTATTAGCTTCCCTGCAGACCCTTCAGCGCATGAGCAAAGGTGCAACTGTCAGAGCAGCTCTCCTGACTGCTCACCCATCACATGGACCTCCCTCGCAGCGAGTAGCTCAGGGATACCCCAGGAGCAGAGCCAGGGCCACAGAGGCAGCTGGTGCCCCAGAGAGAACACAGCACATGAAGGCTGTGTAACTTCAAGAAGAAAACATAGCTTGCAGGGGAAAAAAAAAAAAAAAATCAGGTAAGCATCTTGCAGGGCATACGAAGATGCGGAAGGGCATATAAGTCAAGGAAACCAGCAGCTCTCCACAGTAATCTTGTCAAACCAAGCTCCCTTTTCTCGCATGAGCAAATAGATCTCAGTTTCAGGTCCCATCTGTACATACAGTGCTCCAGGTCTGCCACTGTGATTTTGACAGACTGACTGACATTGCTTTTGAAGCTGTTCAGCTTCTTTTATCTGCCTGTGTGCATGTTGAATGCAGCCATCCGTCACACTGAAAAAACCCCAAAATGTATCATCATTCATCGCCACTGTTTTGACAAATACTACATGGAACAAAGAAACAGGAATTGTACTGGGAGTCCATGTCAGGTCCTCTATCCATCACCAGTTGAAATGTCCCCCACTAGGCCTCCGTTCAAAGAAACTCATCAGCCCTAACTACTATAAGTGGTAATTGTCATTATTATCTTGGCCACCATTTGCAGCTGTGAAGCGGGTAGGGGAGACGGAAAACAGAAAGCAGCATTCTGCCACTGTATGAGTTTTCATTTCTACCATGCGTAGTTCTTGTTCCTCTAGTCTCAAAATGCATGTAAGGCAACAAACACATTCAGAATAGGAAAAAAAAATATTTTCAAATATATGTATAGATTGGACTCTCCATGAGCAACAGACTATAGCAATTCAAACCAGGGAAGTAAACTGCTATGAAGGGATATCATACAGGTCTATTAAATCAGGAGTGGCATGGAGTAAACACGTAGCAACTCTTACCGCCTTTTCCAGTGCAAAAAATAAAGGTCAAAGAAAATCAGAAGGATGGATATTAAAATAACAAAAGAATGTACTTTTTCCACACAACTCATAGGTAAAAAATAGGTCAAAATTTTACACAGATGCAAAAAGTGGTTAGGCAAATTCATAGAAGAAAGTTCTACGGACCCAAAGTCCAGTTATGTGGCCCAGGGAGCTCCCGAGCTGCAGGCTCTGGAGAGTGAGGGTCTCTGGACCCTCAGTAGACTATCAGGAAAACATAACTATACGTTTACCGGTGCTTAAACACTTTCCTGTGTGTTGGATACACACAGGTTGGATGCCAGAGACAGGACACTGTATCTACAGGTGCTCTTAATCACTGTGGGCAAAGACTTCAACATGTAAAACTTCATGCTGTCCTGTCAAACTGGTGACATACAGCTACAAATTAATTGTAAAATTCACCAGTGCCAGTATTAACCTTTTCTCACTCTCTCTCTGTTCTCTATTTCTTTTTCACTCCTTTTCTCAAAAGGTCAATATTTGAATTTCTAACTATATCTTTTTTTTTCTTTACATCAAAAAGTTCAACTGTATAATTAAGTTAAAATCCTGACAAGGGACATTTTAAGAACACTGAGCAATACATCTAGAAGTAAGCTAATATAACAATCCAGGAAGCTTCACATACATGTGTTTCTACAATACATCTCAGCACAGAGTGTTACCAGACCAAATGCCTCAAATCACAGTTGCAATGGACACCTGAAGACCTTGCAGAACTCCTTAAATTGTTTTACCACCAGAAAGTCCAGGTAGAAATCTCTGGCTCAGACAAATTGACCATTAAGCAATAATCCAAGTTGGCACAACAGAAAGTATGAGCGAACCATTTCAGAAATATATCACCTCCAAACCCCATCTATAATCACGAGAAGGAGTCAGATAAGCAAGACAAAGAAAGACTAAGCATCAGCTGAGGCTGAAGAGTTTAACGTCAAAATGAAAAAGGAAACTGCTAAGATTATGGGATAAGGAAAATTCAAGTATGGTAATTACAGATAAAATGGGGGAAAAAAAATAAATCTATTTTCATAGTGCAGCTTCTCAGAAATCTCTGAAGACTGGAGTATGTTTTAACACAACCATAAACCCAGTTGCACAGTAACAGTTTCCAGAAGTCTCACAGCATACTAACAGTGAAGACCAGGAATTGAGAAATACTCAGTAGCAGTATACGAACAAGGGTGTAAAACAGACTACACCTTTCACAGAATCACAGAATGCTAGGGATTGGAAGGGACCTCGAAAGATCATCCAGTCCAATCTTTCATCACACTCCTTCCACCCACACTCCTACATATCTGGGCATGCCACCCATCTGTGGGTCCATGCAAAGCTGCAATGAAGAGGACGCGGCTTTGCATGGGTATGATGAGTCTGGATTTATGGAAACAACTACAGTGCCCAAGAGAGCTTCAACAGAGTCAGAGCTCTGCTTGAAGTGTCAGAAAATACTACTCTATATCCTCTTAGTTACTTCAGTTAAAGTAAGGGCAAAATATGTTAACATTGTTACTAAAATATTTTGAATGTAAAAGGGTGTGACTACAAGAGGGGAGGGAGGCAGAGAAAACTACAGGAATGTTACTTGAAGAAAAGCAGCAGTAGAAGTAAAGATGTATTTTTAAAAATTATTATTATTTATTTGTACCATTTTAAGCACATACTTAAATAGGTCAAATGGAAAAAATAACCATTAATAAGAATCCCATGAAGTGGCAGCTGTGCAAAGCAGAAACCAACCGCAAGTTGCCAGAAGGTATAATGAAAGAGCAGCATAATGTTCAGGGTGTGCCTGTTTTGAAGTTTGGAGCTGGGAGTATGGGTGGATCCTACCAAAAATGCCAAGTCACATGATAAGGCTTTTCTCCCACCCTCAATAATTCAGCCTGTTTGGGGACAATAATTTGGCACAGGTGAAGGACTACAGTTCAGCAGCAACACAATACATGGCAGCAACACAGATTTAATTTAAATAATTTTATAACAAGTAGGGTCCATTTATGGAGAAATTATTAAAAAGGGGATGCTTTAGATAAGCCCTTGTAGTTGGTCTCCATTTGCCTACAGCACTTGGATTGCTAC